>JAEIIJ010019941.1:11125-29017 GCA_018904815.1 Drosophila ogumai | reverse complement strand
TGATGAAAAAACAATTCTGAGAATTAAATCTTAAATGGAACTAATTTTAAATACTCATTGAATCTATTGTTCATTGTATTTTTTAATTTCGGTTTAAAGCGTTTTCATGAGGACATTTTATTGGATTTATTAAACAAATAAAACCGCTTTTTTNGTTTTATTATCTACTCCTATTTGCTGTCAAATTTCAAATAAGTCAAGGCAATCTATAGAATGCGAGTATAATTATTTGTAAAATCCTCTTAACATATTCAATTGGATATGTACATACATCATTATAAAAATATATATTATAATCCCCTGACAGAATTTATGTAAAAAGCTTTGAATCTTGTTATTTAAAATAAATTCAAACAAGAATCTTGTCCCAAAAACGACTTGTAGTTTCAAAGCCACAAATGTATTTAGATTTCCTCCCTCGTCTGTTATTAATTCATGCGCAGCAGGAAGGGTGTGACAAGCAAACAGAAGCGGATTTGAACTTGACTTTCAATTTGAATTTGCGCCGTTAGCTTGGAAGCTCAAAAATAAATTTTATTGTGGCGGTCAAAAGCGCATTAAAATTTAGGGTTTCCATTAGGAGGAACGTGTTCAAAATAGGATTTCTGAATTCTAAAATAAATTCAAGAATTTATTGAGCTGCAGCTTTTGGAAGTAAAAATGATTTTTCACTTAAAATACAAATTAAGTACATATATATCTTGTATTTTTAATTTAACAACATGAACTTAAAAACAGAAAATAGGAAAATCGCAACTCTAGAAAATATAGGTCATACCCGCAAATATATCTCTCTTTCTATAAAGTTCAAGGTAAAATGTATAAATATAACAGTGGGCGAGTCAATTTAACCTGCGTTGAATCAATATTGATATGGGAGTCCATTAATCAGCGTCCGTAATTTAATACAAATTGCTCAATCGACAAGAGGGCATCGATCTTACAGATAACTTGCACTGATCTTATTAGCACAAATATAATGAGCGTTTGTTTGTTTTATAAATGTGTAAACTTAATTGAAATACAACGGCCGATTATTCCTATTTTAATTGGAATCACCCCTTTCGATGATCGCAGCAAAGTCTTTATTTATTTACTTTGTCGACAGGCCCAAACACAATTTTGGTTCCGTTCGCCATTTCGCGATATAACACATGTATATATAATGAGTCACGCGACTCCGAGTTCGACCAACGAGTTTGGCCAACAGAGAGACGGCTGAATTAATTACTTGGACGACAGCTCGCCGATTAGCCTGGCTGCGAGCAGCAAAGAACCGGCCCTAATTGAGCTCGGCCGCCTTAGAAGATAAATTTAAATTAAGCGAAAACACATGAGGCTTAAGCATATATGTAATATAGACAATATATTCGCAGCATAATCGCGCAGACCCACTTGGTCTATGGATAATTTATAAATGAATGAATCGGATGAATGTTCGCAGAGATCAGGGACAATCTTTTAAAGTTCGTTATGCGGAATGAAATGACATCATTTATAAATTTTTGAATAAAGTTCAACACCTGAAAAGACCCATGGGGCAGTCTCTTTTCCTTGACCTACCTTATGATAAGTTAACGATATTGTTTGGCAGTTATTAAAAAATTAAAACTGTTTTGTAAAATGCTATTGAGTGTGTTTACCTCACAAACAATACTGGGAACATGATGGCCATTTAAGGAATTTGTTTAACACACATTAGTCACTGGAACAGCAAACATTTAGATTTTTCCGAGCTTCACTATAAATAAAGCGAACACTGAAATTATTACAAATATTTAGAAATAGTAAATATTGTTTTCTTATCTGAAGATGTTTGTAGTTTTTAATCATTATATAGATATTCAAAATTCCATAAGATATTAATGGCTTAGATGGTATTATTTGACACGTTTTTTTTTACAAATTATTTTATTTGTTATATCGTTAAGAATTTTCTACAAAGTAATTTAATCTTATCTAAACTAGGACAATGCCATTTTAAACTAATTTTGAGTTTAGTAAAAAAGAAAAATGTTAGAAAATAAAATATATTTATACTCTAAATAAATAATTTATTTATATTAAACTTTTCGTACCATCTTAAGACCATTCTATGACTGAATAGGTTCAATTAAATCTTTAAAAAATTAATACAAATTCAAATTTTTTTTACATGTAAGCCCTTCAATTCTACACATTTTTACAAGAACCTTTTGAGAGATTTGATGGTGTCTTTTAGGCTGAACTTAACTTTTATACAACGTATACCTAATGCTTGCTATCTTATCGGTCATCTGCTGTAAAGCAATTCCCAGCGTATTCAAATATTTTCTATTGATAAGATTCAGAATTTCGACATGTGGCCAAGATGATAATATCCAACCAGATCAGTCGTCTTTATCCCTTCCTCAAAATGCGGTCAACCAACGGATATATCTTTGCTGTTTGTAGCGTATTCTTGCTGCTCTTGGTCAGTAGCATCTCTGCTGAAGGTGTCAAAGGAGAAGCATTCGAGCCAAGTTCCCTAACACTTTGGCAACGAATTGTGAGTGGTGTAAAGGATTATCCCTGGCGATCCGACAAGAATGAGAAGGAGACCCCCGAAGTTGCTCACCGAAGAAATATTGTATGGCAGAGACTTACTATGGCCACGGTTCTTTAAAATAATATTAATTGATTTGTGAAGTATATAAATATACATATATTTTTTTAAATTTGGTTATCTTAAATTATATAAAATATAAACTGTCTGTACAAATTGGAATGTAAGTAAAAGCTAAACAAAATCTTTGGAGGCTATGTAAAGGTCGTGTTTTCCATTTAATTTGTTAATTAGGAGTCTGTAAAATGATCTTATAACTTCTTGAGAAATATAAATATGTAAATATATATATAAATCTTTTACGATTTTAATAAATATTGTAAAAAGAGCTATTCGTTTAATTATTATTTTTTGCTATGTGCAAACTCTGTGAAAACTGTGAAATTATATAGTCTACTCTTATGCGCCAGATTTTAACTACATTTAATTAGTTTTCTTAAGAACATTTCGCAAATTGTTAATATTAAAATTGTTTAAAATGAAACTCCATTAAACGAACGGTAGCTGCTGTTTATTATTCACTTCTGGAAGCACTTGACTTTCTTCTCCATGTCGCAGTAGCCGGACTTCTGGTCCCAGAAAAGGCCCTTGGGACAGGAGGTCAGCACCGGCATGCCGCTGATGCAAATGTAGTATTTGCTGCAGTCCTCCGGATGCGACATGTAGCTCTGCATGGTAGATGGACAGGTCAGGGCAGTGGTGGGCTCGGCACGCGGCGGTGAAGCTGCCGTCGCAGGTGTGACCTCCATGGCTACAGTGACCTCGCTGACCTCTGGTTCCATTCCGGTGAATTGCTGCAGGGTGCTGATTCCACTTGATCCTACGATGTAGCAGACGGTCACGGGAGCATCGCTTCTGGGTGTGGTGGTGCCCTCCATTACCGGCATTTGTATATCCGTTAGGAGCTCTGGAACTCGAGAGTCGCCGTAGCACACGGCCTCATTGCCCAACTGGCACTCGGACACCTCGTAGTTCCACCAGGTGCCATGCCCGCACTGATGACGGTGCAAGTGGCCGTAGGCGCAGATGAAGTACAGCCGGCAATTGGTGGGATGGGGCAGGAAGTAGGCTCCGTAGTGCCGGCATTCCATATGCTCCGGATCGTACTTCTCCATGGGATTCACCGGCTGGCCACTGGTCACATCAACGGCCACGAAAACGGGACGCGGCTTGTGAGACGACCACCAGTTCATCTCGTTGCTACTAGCATCACGTGGCCGGCACTTGGCCTTCTCTGGAATATCGCAGATCCTATGCTCGCTATCGAAGTGGAGTCCCTGGTTGCAATAAAGCAGCGTGGGCACCCGCGAGCACGAGAAGTAGCCATTGCAGTCCAACGGATGGGACACCAACTCGCCCTCCTGCTTGCCTACGCAGATCTGAAAATGGGGAAATGATTTGTATACAAAATTTACCAGAAAACCAATTGAAATTCGTATTTGTGTTTGGAAGGAACCTAAAGAAAACAAATCACAAAAAAACCTCCTAAACTTGAGAAAAATGTTTAAATTAAACCTGAACAATTATATTTATTGTATATTGCCTGGATTTTATGGTGCGTTGTCTTAAATTCATGGAACTTAATCTAAATTGTAGATAATTTGTCTTTTCTTTTAGATTTTTTTTTAATATTGAGAAATATTTTTATGCGTGTACAGAGAAAACAGAATGAGGATTTTCGCTCAAAGCATTGGCACCTCTTAATCTCAAAAATTCCCAACTAGTTTAAGTTAAGTTTGAATAACATTATGACCAGGATTTGTTAACAAATGATAATTATGAGAAAATTATAAATACAAATTTAAAATCCTCAAAAAAACTTTGATTATTATTATATTCAAGCTTAAGTCATAGAAAGAAGTGTTTTATTTTCATACTCACATGGCTAATGTCACCCACGGTAACCCGTACTTTTGGCAGTTCCCAACTCCTGTCCATGGAGTGACCCGCTCCCAAGTGGAAGCCGATGCTCAGTCCCAAAACTAATGCCCAGGAGCATTGCATGGTAGTAATTTCTGGCTTAAATTTCAATCTGATGCTGGTTCTTTGCGTCTCCAAAATGTTTATGCTAGTGGTTCGGGCCTTTTATTGCCTGCCCTTTTATAAGGTCGATCTTAGGGGTGTGCCCCTTATTGTCAAAGGCTAATCGAAAAGTTGTGTTTGCAATCAGTGATATTTGAATGTTCTGCTGTCTTTTTAAAGAATTCCCTGAGATAAGGTTCCATAATAGAAGCAAGTGTGGACAAAACTACATGTTCATTTCTAAAAATATCAGTCAGATCGGCCCCTGATAGTGCCACATATTTAAATAAATTAATCATCACAAATATTCACTTCTTTTCTAAAATTGGTCAGAGTACAAAAGCCATTTGCAATCAATTAACTGGAGTTTCCCTAAGACTCACATTTATGGTATAGGTAATCGTGTCATTTGTTTATGAACACAATTTATTGACTTGTTTTCTTGTTCTTTCATGCTTTCTATTTTCTGGGGTGTTTCCTAATTCGTTATCGAAATAGGGTTTCGCTTATCAGAAACAATCAAATAATTTGCTTGCGAACATCGATTTATTTCGATTTATATAAACTGAATACTACATGGTAAAAATATATTGATTTAAGGGTATTGTTTTCTTTGCACATTGTCCTGTGTTGAGTTCCATTTCCGTACCTGCTGGAGCAGCCTCCTCCTGGCGATCATCGCTTAGTGCTTAGCTGCTTTGCCAGCCGCAGCGTCATCGTCGTCATCGGTGCCGGTGCCAGTGCCGGCGTCATCATCATCATCGGTACCAGTGCCAGTGCCGGCGTCATCATCATCATCGGTACCAGTGTCAGTGTCATCATCTCCACCGGTGCCAGTGTCGCCGCCAGTGCCAGCGTCATCGTCCTTAACCGTTGTACTGGTAGTATCAACGGGTGTGGCTCCCTTGCAGGCACCGTTGGTGGATGCGTAGGTGGTCAGTGTGTCGTCGGATACGCAACCCTGGGCCTGCTCGTTAAAGTAGTAGGAGGTGGGGCACGCGACCGGGCTGCCGATGCCGTTGCTGTTGCAGAAATAGTAGTTGGCGCAGTGACTGTCATCGACGGCGTTCACCCACTTCGTGGTGGCGTATTGGCAGCGATTGCAGCCCGCAGCTGGAGTTGCCTTCTGGCGGGGCTGGCAGAGCTGCGTGGTCAGATCGAAGTAGTAGTTGGTGGGGCAGGCAACTCCGACCCACTGTTGGTTCTTGCACTGGTAGTACTGTCCGCACACAGTGGCGTCGGCCTTCACGTCGCCATTTGTGTTGCAGGCGGCGGCGACTTGGCTCAGCGGGTTGTCGGTCACTCGGCTGCAAGTGCTGGTGCTTGTGTAGTCGCAACTTCCGGTGTTAACGTTGAAGGCCTGTCAAAGGAATACAAGATCAATTAGAGACCCAGTTTGATCGTAGCTAAAGGATAATATCATCTATGTGGAGTAGCACACTTTTGGAAAAGTGGTTTGGCAAATTGAAAAAATCTTTGAGACAAGAAAACCAAATCAGAGAATGCTGCTGTGGGTTCAATATTAAGCATATTCTATGCTGTATACAAGCCTTCATTATCTTCTAAAAAAATACCAGGAAAGCTCTTAAAAACCCCTTGAAAACTTCCAATTCTAGAGGCAATTTTATAAAAATTTCATCGAATTAAACTTGAATCTATCTACTCCCCTCAAGTCTTAATTTAAAATATGATTGGTTACTCACAGTCTTGGAATTGTCTGTGCAAGTGCCGGTCTTCAAGACGACACCAGTGCTGGTGCTGAGGCAGTAGTTCCACATGTTGCAGCTCTCGGTGTCGCCGAAGTAGACGCCGGGTGGCACCACCTCGCACAGGCTGCTTAGGTTGGGCTCATCGCTCTCGACCAGATTGCTGTTGCAGCTGCCCCAGACGCACTGCCTTGAGCTCGAATCGAACTTCTGGTTAGGCTTGCAGTTGCCGGATCCCGCCTTAGCGCCGTTCAAGCAGTAGAAGTAGCCACCGCAGACGGCGGTGTCGGGCACCCAGGTGCCGTTCTGGCCGGCGCACGGGTTCTCAACGCCCCAGAAGCAGCTCACCTGGCCCTCCGGGGCACAGGTGCTTTTGGTGTAGTCGTAGGCATAGCCGCTCTGGCACTGGGAGAGAACGGGTCCGGAGTTCGAGCAGACGTAGTAGTAGTTGCAGGACGTAATGCTGCCCAGCTGGGTTCCGGGCTTAACGGCGGTGCAGAAGGCAGTCACGTTGTAGTTGCCCTCGAGGATCTGGTCGCCCAGGGCGCTGCCGCCCATCAGGCACAGGACCGTTGCCAGAAGGAGTTTTCCTGCAAATCACAATTCCCAGGTTAGCACACGTCGCCCAGTTCGGAGATCGGATCGACCTCAAACACTTGCCTGTCATTGCTATTGGTTAATAACGGATAACTCGGTAACTTGTATTGGCCAACGAAAGGTTGCCGAAGACTGATGTCGTAGGTTTTCCAGCGCCTGGTTTTTATAGGCCTGCCCCTCAAAGTTGGCCATCTAGATCGTAAATTGGCCGCAGATAAGCTCGCGCTTCTCAGGAATTGCAGACACACATGAAGAACATGATTAAATTTTATATTTATTCGGCCTGATACGCGGGTAACATCTTGTCTGGTGGTAACTTACCAACTTTAATTAAATTTAAGCTCTTGGGCCCCCAATGCCAGACACTATCGCTGTTCATTTATATCTGTTCCGCAACTTAATAATTAAAAGAAGTAACCACAATGTGTTCGGCGACAACTTTATCGTTGGTCTAAGGTGTTCCTTGAAAGCTACCACAACATTTTCCTGTTGAGTTCATTTAACTGTCAAGGCTGGGATTTCATAGGTTTTGGGGTAGCGTTTTTTAATTTAATTTCTGAGGGGGTGAGATCCTAGGACTCTAAACTATAAATTGTGAGACGTATAAGTTAGTTTAAGATTAATGCATTATCTTTTAGGTTTGAATTAATAAATTATAATTATTTTTTAGGCAAAAATATCTTCCAAGTTGCAGTGTAAGAATACTTATTGGAAAAGCCAGATGTCCTTCAGGAAAGTTTTAATTTAAACACTACAGTACCTATATCTAATTTTAATTTTATATATAAATGTGATTTAATATAGAAGCAGGATTTCTATTTTAAAATAGATCTAGAAGCGGTTTCACGAAAGGTTCCTAAGGAGGTGAGCTTAGGTTTCTTTCACTGAATTTCATTTTAAGGACTTCTATATGAATGCTAAGCAAAAAAGAGGAGACTTTGGGGAAACAGAATACCCTTTTCACCGCATTTTATTACATCTTCTTGTATTTTTGTTCTTTATTTGATTGCAAGGATATATGTTACATATATATTGTACAGTAATATAAAATATAAAACTGTTCGAACTATTTTGCGGCCGTGGTAGCGGTGGTGCCGGTGGTACCGGTGCTGGCTGTGGTTCCAGCGGTGGTGCCGCTGGTGGTTCCGCTGGTGGTTCCGCTGGCGGTGGTGCCGCTGGTGGTACCACTGGTGGTGGCCTGGCCAGTGCTTAACGTGGGATTGCAGCACAGGAACTGCGGCTCCACGGAGTTGGAGCAGCTGCCTGTGTTCTCGTTGAAATAGTAATTAATGGGACAGGTCTCCACGGCCTTTTGAACCCCATTGACGCAGTACAGGTAATCGGAGCAGTTGCTGGTCGAATAGGCGTTCACGAAGGAGGCCGTTGTGCCGACGCACCGATCGCAGTTGTTCCTCGCCTGCGTCCTCACCACGCACACCTGCGAGATGGTGTCAAAGAAGTAACCCGTCTGGCAGGTCATCAGCTGGTAAGTGAGGCTCGGCGTGCACTGGTAGTACTGGTTGCAGGCGGTGGCCGCCTTCACGGAGCCCGACTGGGTGCAGGTGGTGGGCACCTCGGTGCCCGTCAGCGAGGGATCGTTGGTGACCTGGGAGCAGGAGGTGGACTGCTGGTAGCCGCAGTTCTTCTGCTGAACGTTGAAAACATGTCCAGTTGGGCAGCTGCCAGAGTGCAGGACGTTATCCTGGCAATAGTTCCAGCCGGAGCAGCTGCTGGGGCTTCCGAAATAGATGCCGTTCTCAACGAGATTGCACAGATTGAGAGCCACCGAGGAGGTGACGATGCCTCCGTTCTCTGTGGATGCTGATTCCTGGCAGGGATACTGGTTCGAGTAGACGCAGGCCATGGTCGTGGGGTTGAAGTTCTCGCCGCTGGGACAGCGACCGCTCAATGCTCCGGAGGCGCTGCAATAGTAGTAGCCGCCGCAGGAGGAGCTCGAGGGAGCGAATGTGCCCACCGCCTTGCCCTCGCAGGGATTGCTGCTGATGGTGCAGGTGCTCGGAACGGTGGCCGAACACTGCTGCGCGTTCTTGTCGAAGTAGTAGCCAGAGGGGCAGGACATGGCCGTGGGACCCGATCCCAGGCACTGGTAGTACGTGGTGCAGTCCGTCTGGCTGGCCACGTAGAGGCCATTGTTGACCAGCAGGCACAAGGCGGTCACATTTACATTGGCGGAGGCTGGGGCGGCACAGGCGAGCAGCAGCGCCATGGCGGCAATGATGGATCCTTTAAGTCCACCTGGAAATATATGATATTATATTATTTTTTCATATTTTTCTGGAAGATTCATTTGGACACCCACCCATTATTAGGCTGTTTGGTTTCTAGTAGCTCCTAGTTGAATACTGTTCTTTGGTGGCGGCCTTCCCTGGGTTTTTATTTGGAGCCCGGCCATGTCCTTATCTGCGATCCACTTGGGTGTCCATTTTGATCGAAGACACGTCTTTGACCCGGTGATGTATGGGTTTTTTTGGCCACCACTGGCTGGAATAATTTCTATTTTTGCATGATCGATGGCTTCTTTTCGGACAGCTAGTCAACAAGGTAGTGCCATGAGCACTTCCCCAGAATTCCGGGGAATTCTCAGCAGAAAGTGGAGTTTATTTCAGTTAATAGAGCAATCATAAGCATTTTAAGCGCTTAAATTAAAATATCTTTAAACTATTTTAAATAATTAGAAATCTTTTATCCCCGAAGCACTAGCTTAAATAATTTGTTATAAAATGGGTTGCTTAAGAATACTCTTTTATAAAATTGTTTAATAAATCTTTAACAAAAACCTAACCCTTGCTCTCCAAAAAAGACAATAAATCAATTAAAAGAAGTTACCAAAAAATGTTTATAAAAGAAAATATGATAAGATTAAATGTACCAAAAGTAAACCACCTTTTTCTAAGAAATATACTTATATTAGATTCATTTTCCAAAAATCAGATAATAAACGAAAGATTAAAATAATCTTAAGTATTATTTAATGGCTTTTCGATTTTGTTTATTGCCCTTATCGAATTTTCCCAAACTGTGACTCAGTTGACTTTTATGGATTATAATGTTGTTAAAAGCAGTAATCTAAAAACTTCAATTATAGTCCTCAAATTTCACAAATCGGTGTATTCGTGAAATTAGTCATTGCACTTTATAAATAAAATAATTTCGTGCTTAACTAGATTATCAACTTTGGCCGTAGATATTTTATATTTAATTATAGAAATAAGACAATGCCTCGAATCGATCTTCGTACCTCTTTGCACTTTGCACTTTTGCCACCAAACCATACTTATCACTTGTCAAATTGGGCTTTACAAAATGTTGATAAAAAAAAGGCCAATTAATTTTTGTTTATGCTCCGATTTTAGACACTTACGACAGTTCCGACTTTAAGGTAGTGTATGCAAAATTTATAGACCCTTCTAGGCGTACTCTATATTAATCGATCCCTGATCGGAAGTCGATAGTGTGCCATCATTATCTACGAAAAATAATGGTCTCGTGACCCTCGAGCGTAATCAGTTTTAATTAGACCCTTGGCTCTCTCTCGTAGTTGCCGCAATAAGTATGAGCCCACCAGGCGCTGTTATCATTCGCAACAACGATTAAGTTACCAGATCACTGCTTGGCTTAGATTTCTGTGAATCGATTGGAGGACATAGAATGTTACCATGATGTCATACTCAAAAAAACTCACGGGCAGCTGCTTATGGCCCCCATTCATATTGATGGAGGTGAAATCAGCAGACTTTTGGGAAGCAATTGAAGGCGGATGGCTAATAAAAATGCTGGAATGGAAAAGTACAAACTTAGCATAGGAAAAAGTGGATATTGATTGACTGTCACTTTTATTGTAAGCTATAAAACTTTATAGGCTGACGCAGATTTATTTATCTTTAAATTCAGTGACAACTTGGAGCCATACATATATTTTTGTAAGGATTAAATGTTTGTACTTCTACAATACTTAATTTAAATTTTAAGAAATAAAACTAAATTAATCAACAAACAACTTTACTAAATACTTTAGATTTACCACAAGAGATTAACATAATCTTAACAAGCTCTCAATTGAATTACGGTTTTTGTTTATTACTTACTTGAAATTTCACTAAAAGTCAATAGGCTTTCATAAATTAAATAACGGATTAGATTTTTATTTAAGGCCTAAAATTTATTGGTAATGGAAGTGTTCAAATTCCAAAATCATATTTATTCTGGAAGAAATTGGTCATCGCAGGCTATTAATACCATTATGTCGTATGTAGTACTCTTATCAGCTTCGGACTCTAAAGATAAAGAGAATACTTTTGTTTTATTATTTAATCATCTAAAAGGTTTTAATAATAATATAAAATTTAAACCCAAATATTGTTAAAAACAAGTTGATACATTTCTCCATAGTTTTTAATATTGCTTATATCATTGACTAAAAAATAAACAATTTAAATTGTGCTGCGCAGTGCCAGTGACCAAATTTATCACTTGTCAAATTTGGCTTTAACAAAAAGTGATAAAACCGAAATATGAATTCACTATGCCCCGCTTTTAGCCACTGACGACAGTTGTGGCTCTAAGGTAATGCCGCCAAATTTATAGACCTTTTGGAATGGCCCAAAGCAACACGCGATGTGAGTGTTGTCTTCGGGTATATATTTAATGTTCAAGTTGGACGGCGCCCAGTTAGACGTGCCGCTGAAGACTGGAAATAATATTCAATTTTATTTATTTAAAAGTTGTTTATACTCAAAGAAGGATGTGTGAGTAGCCATTTCTAAATATATATTTTCTTTTAAGCTTATTAATATATAAATTTTGAAAACAGCTACTGGGATTCTGTTGCTATTTAGCCTAGCCATGATCTCCCTAAGCTCCGCCACTTTTGATCCCGCTGTCATCTGCTCTCTGGTGGTCAATGGAACCATGATTAACGATCCGCGGGCCTGCAATGCATGGATTCGGTGCGTCGATGGCCAGCCGGTGGAGGGGACCTGCAACGCCGGACTCTTTTATGACAGGGAAAGCGAGCAGTGCCTCAGCTCCGACAGCGTCAAGTGTCTGTCCAGCGATCCCTGTGCAGCGGTGCCCAACGGTTTCACGGAAGATCCTTACTCCTGCAATGGCTATTACTACTGCCAAAACGGAATGGGAACGCACGGTGTCTGCAATCAGGGAATGAACTTCAATCCGGGAACGGAGGACTGCATCAGAAATTTCCCCTGCCCAAAGAAAATGGATCCAGACAGTTACTGCAACATTCTGCCAGACGGCGTTTTCATCAAGGACACCACGAACTGCAATGGCTGGCAGATGTGCTGGGACTCGCAGGTGATAAATGGCACCTGCCCGGGCACCTTCTACTTCAGTGCCTCGACGGCCAAGTGCGATTATCCAGAGGATGTGGAGTGCGCCGCCACCCCAGCGCCGGATATTGCCTCAGAGGGAGTGTGTCCCGATGCCGGAGTATTTATTTCCGATAACAAAACCTGCAATGGTTACTATTACTGCCGGGCAATGGAGAGTGGAGAGCTAGCCTTGGAGCATGGAGAGTGCTCCGACGAAAGGTTCTTTGTGGCCACCAATGGCGGAGCCTGTGTGCCCCGCTCCAAGGTGAAGTGCGACTACGATCGATGTGCCGGCCTGGGCAACAGCACCATTCAGCTGGCCAACGAGTCGGATGACGGATGCCGCGGGTATGCCATCTGCCAGGACGGCGTCACGATTGGACAGGGCACCTGTCCGCAGGATGAGTACTTCGACGAGCTGACACAACGCTGCACAGCGCAGGCGGTATCTTTTCCCGCCTGCGCGATTTCGGAGGCGACAACCATCGAACAGCGGACGGCGGTGAGTGATGATGGCACCACCACCCGCTCGGTCTCGTGAGCCCCGAACGCAATCACTTTTAATTAGACACTTGCCGCAATAAATATAAGTACACCATGTAGGCGCTGCTATCGGTGGTAGTAACTATTAAGTTACCAGATCGCTGCTTGGCTTAGATTTCCTTGAAACGATTGGGGGAAAACAAGGCACGATAGGTCGCTCCAGCCATGATGTCATACTCAAGAACACCTTTTTGGGGGAAAGTGTGAGGGCACTGCCTTTTATATATATATAACACCCCCATTCATGTGACGCTCTCGGTTAGTTGGGGAAACCCAAGACGGCAGCATGGTAATAGAATTGCTGAATGGAAAAGTACGAACCTCACAAATCAAATCAAATTGTGCCGCTATCTCGAGCACTATAAAATATGGGAGACTGAGCAAGGTCAAGTCGCCCTTGCAGTATGGAAAATAGAGAAAGACTAGGGCATATCACAGGCAAATAAAATTATAAATATATAAATAGTCATTAACTAAGCTCTAGAAAGTTAAAGCAAATCAAATGTTCAAATGCCGTTCAACTGTGTAAGTACAAATAAAACCCCTGAGGTATGCAACGAGTTTTTATTTACCAGGATGTCAGATCCTAATGGTCGGGGTGAAGAGCCATTTTACTACTTTTATAAATGTAATATATACTAAAAATAATATAATAAAATAATAAATATATTTATACTTGATTTTGTTACACAATAGGCATTGAAATTAGCAAGCCAAAATATCCAAAATATTTTTTTTAATTTTGTTAATAAACCACATTAAACCATCGTAAAATCTATCTTGAAATTATGCACATTTAAAATAAAAATATATTAATAAAGCATTTTATAACTCATACGCCGAGTGTGTTTTCAATATTACATAATTTTCTATTTTCTACTTTTACTCCTTAATTTTGGAGACCTTTTGCTCGTCCCTTAATAATTGTTATTATTATATAATAAATTAAACATTAATTAAATTAATGTAGTCCCATTTCATCACTCATACGCCGGGGGTACAGTACAGCATGATTTTTTAATAATTCCTGTCAATCATTCAAAATATAACATCCTTTTGCATGTTGGAGACTTCTTGTTCGTACCCTAGTAACATATTTTATAAATATATCACTCATACGCCGGGTGTGTTTTCAATACAACTTAATTTTTCCCTTTTCCTACTAGGCTATTATTATAAATAAATATTTTAATATAAACTTGTCATGCATTTTGGATGCCTGTTGTTAGTCGGAAAGCATATGCGAAGTAACATTTAAATATATATATCACTCATACGCCTGGTATGTTTTCAATACAACAATTTTCCCATTTTCTACTAGGATATTATTATAATTTAAAAATAAATATTTTAATACTTATTTAAAAAAATATAGACTGGTCTTGCATGTTGGATACCTCTTGTTCGTCGCAAAGCAAATGCGGAAATAAGCGATCGCGGCATCGGCGAATGGAAAATCTGTTATCGACGGACTATCTGGAATCGGTGTCGAATTCTACGAACCCGGCACCTGGGGTACTCTTTTAATTAAAACTGATAATACTTTTCGGCACTCAAACTGTCAAGAAAACAGATTGCCAAAAACAACAATTTTCGTAGTGTGTGTGGCTGGGTTTGATAGCAAAAACGAAGGGTTGCCAAGAATTTTATTGCCCATTTTCGATTACCCTAATAAACATTTCCGTTTTATCATTTTAGGAAGTTTAAAAATATTTAATATATAAAGGACCAGTGAGGATTTTCTTCTAAGACATTATTTTATTAAGAAAATGAATACACCATTATTATAAACATATTTAAAAAATCTTTATCTTTTAATTTTAATTAAATTTAATAAAATAATTCATAATTACAAAAAACAAATATTACATTTTGTTATACAATTTAGCATTTTTTAAGCTCTGTATTAGTAAAAAAAATACAAGTAATGACCCGCCAAGGAAACATAATAATACCGAGCTTACAATGCATTTGACCTCCACCATGACTTGGATCGATTTATTAGTGTTTAAAATTTGATTGGAAGTGGGAGTGGGTGTGGGTGTGGGTGTTGGTGTGGGTGTGCATGGCCTAGGTGGAGCAGGCGATGTAGTGGTAGTTGGTCAGCGAGCACCCTTGGTTGCGCTCGTCAAAGTAGTAGCCGGACGGGCAAAGGCCGGTGCTGACGGTCACTCCGCCGGAGCAACGTCCGTAGCTCTGGCAATCGCCCGCAACGTTCACGTAGGTCAGGTTGGTGCCCACGCACCTGTCCAGCTGGCAACGCACGTTGAGGCGGTCGCGGCAGGATAGCTTCTCGAAGTCAAAGTACTGTCCCAGCGGGCAGCTCAGGTGCCTGGGCTCCGTGTCGTGCTTGCCGGCCTTGGGCTTGTTGCAGATGTAGTAGTGGCCGCAGGACAGGTCGTCGGCGAAGTAGCCAACGCGGGCGGATCCGGTGGCTTCGTCCAAGCAGAAGGTGTTCTCCGGCTCCGGCAGGGCGGCCGTCTCGTAGCAGGCCACCTCGGACACATTCACGCAGTAGCCGAGGGCAACATCGTAGGCACTCAGAGCTGGGCAGGAGCGGATGTGTAGGAGCTCGCTGACGCACTCGTAGTACTGGTCGCAGTGAACGGGATCGGCCAGGCGCGTGTTGTTGGGCAGCGCGCGGCAGGCGGGATCGCTTCGCTTGGCGGAGCTCTTGGGGCAGTGGTACTGGTTCTCGTAAACGCAGGACCTGGACGTGGGCTGGAAGATCAGCTCATTGGGGCAGTTGGCCCGGATCTGCTTGCCGTTCTTGCACAGGATGTAGCCGCGGCAGTCGCTGCTGCTGGGGTCCACCACAAAGGAGCCGTCCGTCTCGTTGGCGCAATAGTTCTTGGTCTGCTCCGCAGCACCTAGGCCCTTGTAGGGACACTTGGCACTCGAGGCCAGGATGCAGCGACCGAGGTCCTTGTCGTAGTAGAGACCGGAAGCGCAGGCTCCCTGCTCCACGGCGGCCTCCAGGCTGTTGGGGCACCTCACCCAGTTGTCGCAGGTGCTGGGACGCAACAGGCTCGTGTCCTGCGGCAGCAGTCCGCACATATCCTCCACCGACAGATATTCAAAGTCCTCGATCACGCCGCCCAAGGCGCTGGCCACAAACAGCAGCGACAGGATACCGCTGGCTGCAAGAAGGTAAGTGATAAAGTATATAGTTTGAGTGTTATCAAAGCAAAAAATCTAATTAAATTATTCTTTGGTTTTCAGAAGATTTTAGATAATAATTTTACAGATGCTTGATTTTTAATTAATTTGTTGCAGAAAATACAGGAAACTATTTTGGTTGTAAGTCAAAACTGATTAATACTTTTAAAGTTCTTATCCTTATATTATTTCGTTAAACATAATAAACGAATTAAAGATTTCTTCAAAAGACTAATAATGATCATAAAAACGAGCCCCATAAAAGTATTAATAGAATGTCTGATAGAACATTAAAATATCCTTAAAACTTAAAGAACCTAGAACCTGTTTTTAAAATACTCTCTATAAAAATAAAAAGTACAATTTAAAAATGATTGAATCAAGTTTCACTTACTCTTTTATCTTCTTGGAATATTGGATGAAATAAAATAAATATTATAAAATTTGACGAGAAAACATCGATCAAAAATTTCACTATCCAAAGAATTATTCTTGAATTGTTAGTCCTTTTTGAAAAAAAAAAGTATCCTGTTATCCTATGCTGTGCAAATACCTCTCATCATGGTGTATATCCTTCGGTTAATATTTATCCTGGTGTCTGAAGCGTTCCGTTGCGATCTCTCGGTGGCAGCAACCACAACAAAACTGATACTGCAGCGTCGGATGCTGCCGCCCTTTAAATATGCAAAGGCCATTCTGCTCGTTTTTGTTCGCCGAAAAACAATTTTCAAAATGCACATGCCCCAGGAACCCCTTGTCAGCGCCACTATCTCAATCAGAGCCCGGAGATAGCGCTGGTTTTCTGATGTACGATAGCGGGGCCGAATGTAAATTACACGGCAATAACATCGTTGTCGTTGTCTCGTTCGCAGAAGAGACTCCTCCTGGTGGTATCGCGTCGATCAATGGCCCCCACCCGTCGATAGGGAAATTGCAGATGTCGCTATGGGATCCGCTGCGATGACATTGAAAGTGGCTGTTAAGCGCTGCTGGTGGCTTCTCGAACATCCGAGGAGCCCTCAGATCGAATTCCCCCGACTTATTGACATGTTTTTGTTTATTTGTGATATCAATTTGATTTTTTTATGGCCGTCTTCCCCAGTTTTAAATTCTAAATGAGTCATGAATCAAATATTTGTTGCTTTGTTGCAACAATTTTTTAGAGTTGAAGAGATATAATTGTTTTATAAGAACACGTTCTGTAATTAGGATCATCTCTGAAAAAGACGAAGCTTACGAGTAATTCATAATAATTTAAGCTCCAGAAGATCATATAAATTAATTAAATTATATAAATCATAAACTTTAGGTGCAACAAAGCAGAAAGCTTTAAATAATAAGAGAATCACCGAATATTTTATATTCCTTCTTCTACAAACAGATTGAAAAAAAAAAAATAATAATAAATTAGTTTTAATGATATTACTTTAATATAAATTCTTTATTTTATTATTTACTTTGAACAAATGTATTAAAAACAAAGAAAAGCCTTTAAATATATTGAAACTTGGATTTGTCTTTGTGGATTAACTTATTGACTTTCAAGGATAAGGTCTGTATAAGCTACAAATCAGACTTTAGTTCACTATACCATTCGTTCGTTAGGGAACCCATATTATTATTAAGATTTAAAATTAGTTTACGAGAAGATAATGACCTGTAAATCAGTTTATGCTAATATGTTTGTGATGACTTTATAATTACTAATTGATTTTAAGTGTATTTTTAGAAAATTACTACAATTACAATTCTAATAAACATTATTAAAAGAAATTCTTAAGGGGGTCTTCTCATTCAAAACCCGTTTTTTGGACCCTTTTTAAAAAAATTCTTATTTGAAAACGCAAAGAATAATTGAAAACTTTTTTTGTTAATTGTATTAAAAAATGTTCAAAGTAAATAAAAAAATTGTTTTTGCCTCGATACGAGG
>JAEIIJ010019941.1:0-11075 GCA_018904815.1 Drosophila ogumai | reverse complement strand
GAAGTGAACACTAGAACAGGTCAGGGAAATCCGAATCCGAATAAATTTTGCGGAAGTGGATAATAATAATTTGGTTCTGAAAACACACACAAAACAGAGTTTCATAACATTTTACAGTTTCACATTCCCAGCTCTACGTTTTCTCTGCATCTACCGATCGCTTCAATGGCAGCTATATAATATAGTCCTCCGATTCATTTTTTTTCTAAAAATGTATCGAACATTTATTTAGCAGCTATATGATATAGTAGTCCGATACGGCCCGTTCCTACATACATACACAGCAGTGAGAGTATATAGAAGACTATATGCAAAATGTAATTTAGATAGCTTTAAAACTGAGGGACTAGTTTGCGTAGAAACGGACAGACGGACGAAGGGACAGACGGACGAACGGACAGACGGACGAACGGACAGACGGACATGGCTAGATCGACTCGACTGTTGATGCTGATCAAGAACATATATACTTTACAGGGTCGGAAAGGTCTCCTTCACTGCGTTGGAAACTTCTGACTGAAATTATAATACCCTGCAAGGGTATAAAAATCACATATTTGGTTTTGTATACCTTTTCTCAACTTTTAGTTAAAAAAATAAAATAATTTAAAAAAATGCCATAAAAAAAAAAACAAAATAAAGCGAAGAAAAAAGTATAAATATGAGTAAGTCCCTTAATTTTACTATAATAATTTAAAAATCAAGAATATTACTCTTATATAGGATCAGAAAAGGCTTCATTATTGCGCTAGAAACTTCTGACTAAAATTAGAATACCTTGCAAGGGTATAAAAATAATGGAAGACTTTCCCTTTTTTCAAAATTTTAAATTTCTTAAGGGGGGTATACATGTAACTCACAACTTTTTGGTCAAATTTTTTTTTGTTTACAAAATAGTTTATTATTTATTCATTAACAAAAAACTATGCAACATATCGGAGTAAATCAAAACTATTATTATCAACTTTAATTATCTTATATTTGTTTAAAGCACATTTTCTTATTATCTTTAATTCCTCTTATAACTGCCTTCAAAGTCTCAGAATTTAAGCCTAACTATTTCTTCAAAAAAAAAAAAAAAAAGTTCACGAAAAATGGCTACATTTTGACCGTTTTGACCGTAAGGAATACCAAAATATTGTAGTTTTATATGGATCGATAGTAACTTAGTATTTATAGTTGTATTTAAATTAGTTTGCCTTACTGTTATTTTAACAGCTTTACAACTATAAAGTGAACTATCCACGAAAAATTTAACCAAACGTGCTAAATCAAGATATGCTGTACCTTGCCCTTTATTTCAGAAAAATAAATACATTCTGAAAACATTAAATTAAGTAAGATATAAGCCTAAGATAAAATATATGTATAAAGACTTACCCTTAAGTTTTCCATTTGCTAGCTGAGCAATAACGGTGAAATTATTGTCAACACTGTCCTGAGCCAGAATGTATCGGCAATTGCCCGGATAAGTAAAATGCTGGTTATCGAAACTGAATATATGCGAACCATCAACGATGTGACCTCTTAGTTCAAAGTCATTAAAGAATATCCATGAGTTTAGCCACTCCTTTGTAAATATCGCTTCCCAATTCTCATTTGCTAAATAGTTCCAGGCGCTTAAACGGAATGACAGTAATGATGGTATGACGGCAAAGTTATCAACAGAATGGAACAGGGAACTAAACCATGTTTGGAAATCGGAAGCATGTGTCGATGACGTAGATGCTGGAACAGTACTCTTGAGCGATATCCATATGGAGCGAATGGCTTTCAGTAAAAGTTCGCTAAGTTCTTCCAATATTTTTTCGTCATTAATTGGCTGCTTTTTAAGCTTTGAACTCAGATAATCGTGTAGTTTTTGCAAAAACTCCGTTGTCTCCTGCGTTTGTGGCAAAATACTCAGTTGTTCAAACAGACTGTTCACAAACTCAATGGTTTTTTCGATTAGTTTCAGACTAGCAATTTTTTCATTAATTTCTTTTTGAATCGCCTCAAATGTGGGAATATTTGCAGCGTACTTTTTAAGTTCGTCACTCAGCTCTTCGACAGTATGCGACACTACCTTAATTAATTCTTGAAGAGCCTCATTCAATGGCTTTAAGAATTCTGCAATAGCCTTGCTGTAATTCTTCAAAACTGGTCCATATGTTTTTAAGGTTTCCAAAATATTTCCTAATGCATTTCTGTATACTGTGAATATTTCATTACGTAACTGAGTAATTACTTTTGTTGCTGTTAAATAGAACTCCTCCCAGGTTTTCAGAATAGAGTCATTCCACAGAGCTTGTAACTTGTCAAAGATTTCTACCAAAGATTTATGTATTTTTTCATATGCTTCGGTAACAGCTTTTGTCAGTTGGTCAATTACTCCAGAGAGTTTTTCGAATAGCGTTCGACTGTAAATAAAAAATGTTTTAGTTGTATAAATCATTAATGTAAATATATAACTTTATTTTAATATAACAAAGATATGCTTACATTCCATTGATAATCGGTGCAATTGATTCATCCGTTTCGAGCTCTTGAATGAATGCCTTGATAGTTTCATCATATTTAACCTTAAACTTCGTGAAATCGGGATATGAATCTCGGGCCAACTTTACAATTGTTTGGCTTTCTTGTTTAAATTGTTCAAATTTATTCTTGATGTTATTGGAAATATCCTCGGTGTCCTTGTTAACTTCTGATTCGACATTTTCCTAAAATAAAAGAAACAAATTGTATAAATAAGTTAAAAACTATGTAAAAAAAGAAGGACTGGAATAATGTAGATGTTTGGGAAAATAGTCTTTTTAACAATGCATTGGTGTTTAATCTATAACTCCACTACTTCCAGTTCTACTTAATAAAAATTCACACTTACCCAAAATTCTTTAACATTTTCCTCGCTTGCCACATAATTAGTTTGCAAAAAGTTTGTAGGATCCAATGCTACACGTCCATTAATCAGTGGCTTTTCTTTGCCGGAAATATCGAATTTTAATTCTTTGCCCAATTTTATTTCCGCATAGCTATTGATAAGATCCGGTCGTTTGAAGGATAGCTTGGCAAATGTGGGTTGAAATTCGGCAGTAATTTCGAGGGGCTCTTTGTTCAGAATTTGTAGTTTTGAATTCAGTTTTGCAGAACGTTTTTGTTTGTTAAAGTCTCCCAAGAATTGGATAATTTGGTTGTTCGATTCACTCAACGAAACCTCCATCTTTTCTTTATTTAAAAATGAGGTTGCCTTCAAGCTGTTTTTGCCAGTATTAAGATCGAGGTTAAGTTTTAACTCTTGAGCTTCAGTATCGACGACAGCATTACCTATAACTTGATATTGGAATTTAAGTCCCGATGACTTGATAATCGATGTTGTTGAAAAATTGATACCATTTTTCGTACGTACATTGTGTAATTGGTAAGTTGCAATCACCTTTTGTTCCGGCAACCGGAATACATCAAATACTATTTCTGAATTCGATATTTGCTGTTCAAGATTACCATCAAAGCGTCCTGATATGCTCAAAGGACGAATACTTGAGTGTTCCATTTTGATAACGCCTTGAGCATTGAGTGCAACGCGCTCTTTTCCCGATATATCGATAATGGCCGATAGACGAGCCACATCATCGGGCCGCTTTAGTTTATCGGTAAAGAAAGCAAGTGATTGCTCGTAACGACCAAAGACATTGCCGTTTTTGGGTATTTTTTGAATGGATTCCAATACTAACTGTCGTTTGGGTAAAGTTAACATCAAAATAGATGACGAAGGTTGTACGTTGGCAGTAAATTGGTACTTTAAGTTGTTTCCGGACACTATGAAGCTATCCAAATGATATTGATATTTTAGACCTTGACGCGTATTTTGGGACTTGAGTTCAAATTCATAGGGGTACCCCAGTTCACGAAGATCAATTAAGATCAATGTAGAATGCTGAATACCATCTAATTTGATGTCATCGATGCTTACGAGAGACTGAATTTGGATATTTGTGCACTGTTTCTTTTCTTCACAAATAGAGAATTTTGTATTAAACTCCTTATTTGTCATTTTTATAGTGGAAACACCATTTTTTGAGCCAAAATTACCATTCAAGGTATAAGAGAAACCAACTTCCTTATCGATGTTTATGTCATAATGCTGCCGCGTCAATTTGAAATTGCCAGATTGTGTTTTACCCTGATATTGGACTTGACCTTGGCCATCTATTATTGATTTATTCAGCTCTTTCTTCAGGGAATAGGATGTTGTACCCAAAAATATGACATTGTTTGCATTCTTAAGTTGTATTTTAAGGTTTTTACCTTGAGCCCGTGCTTCAAGTTCATAGTTATCGAGTTTTAATTTCTTGGAGTTCCAGCTTCCAATGATATAGAAATCATCAATGTTGGTGTACGAAGCTTCGCCATTAAGCTTAAGGTCCAATTCGACGAGGTTATCGATTTCCAGGATTATTTTGGCTTTACGTTCGCCTAAAATCTCCACAATGCTAGTAAAAACAATGGGTTTTTCTTTTTGTAAGTTTAGTCGTGCCTCGAGACCCTTTTTATGAGCTGAGCGATATAATTTTGTATCGAAACTATAAGAATTATCTGCTTGTTTAACTACAGCTTTTACCAATAGTGTAGAATCGTCAAGAGATTTTTCGCTCTTGATAGTTACTTCTAAATCCTTGGCATTTTCGTAACTGGTATCGAGTTTAAAAGCTAAATCCGTTTTATCAGAACCATAGGTAATGGAACCTTCCGTTTTTACGTATTTCTCTCCGCATTGTCCATTAAATAAATAGTTTTGATGACCAATAACAACTTCACCAATGTTATCTTTTTTTTCTGTATCCTTTTGGTATTTGCCATTGAACTTTAATGGCGATTTCATGTTATTTGTTTGAGCGTCAAATTCGTACGTTCCAGATTTTGAAGTACCCTTCCATAATGTGTTTATTCGTGCGTATTGTCCTTGGCCTGTTTTGGCGTCGACAAACAATACAACATCATAAGATCCGATGTTCACACTGTCTTGTGATGAAGCCAACAACAGCTTGCCATTACTCTTAATGTTGAAGAACTTAAAATTCGATTTTGGAATGTTTAAGTTTGCTTCAAGATCATAGGATTTCTGATTATTATTATTGAAATTACCATTTAAAGTGAATGCTGCGGAGTCACCATATTTAGTGGACAAGCTTACGGAGGCGCTTTGAGGACTGAAATCGTTCAGGACAAGTGACACATCAATGGGCTCACTTATGGGTTTACCCTGAGCATTCAGTTTGAATTCCAAATTCTTTGCACTTTCACCTTTGGGTTGCAGTTTTATTTGATAGCTTAACTCAGATTTTTGACCATCTACATCAGTAAATATTAAATTAGTGTTTACTGAGAAATCTTTGGTTTTTGGACTCCAGCGATCAAGTTTTCCTTTTATGGCCAAAGAACGTTTACCCCCCGATGACGTATCACTAATTTTGCCTTCCATATTGCCTTGGGTAATACCAGTTTTAGCGATTGTAGACACTTTCCTATTGACACTACCATCGATAATGCGTCCTGAAGGTGTAGTTAATGTAAAACTACCTTGAATTTCTCCATTTTCACGGTTTTCACCTTTAACGCTGCCATTTGCTTCAAAACTTAGCTTCTTTTCATTGGCCTCAGCTATATTTTTAGTCGTAAACTTGCTCTTATCAATTGTATTCTCAGTTTTAATGTGTAGTTTCTTTTCTCCATCCAAATTAATAGTGGCATCGATATCATATTTAGGACTTAATATGTGGAATTTCGAATCAACTTCAAGTTTATGTTTGGGTTCCGTTTTCTGAGTCTCAAAAGTGGCTAAGAGCTCTCCCTTTCCATTTTTCGCTACGCGAAAATCTCCCTTGGCAATTAAAAAATTCTTAACTATTAAATTAAGCTTAACACCTGCGACTTTATCTTGAGGATGCTGGGATTCTCCGTTAATCTTAACAATTTCTATTGAATCTCTGTTAGCTCTAAATTCCGCGCTGGTCTTATCTGGTGTTCCATTAGCCTTTAGAATCCATTGTGAAGGCTTATCATTGTTACTTAATTGAAAGTTGCCCTGAATATCAATGTGGATGTCCTGGGGGGTAAAACGTTGACCTAGGTCACCTTTGAGGGATAGGGAAGTGCCCCAACTTGTGGTTAACACGTTATCTATAATATAGACATTGTTGCTCAAATCCCTCTTCGATAATACATCGATCGAGTGTTTGTTTAGTGTGGCTTTAGCTTCCAATGCATAATCCTGGGCGGTTCTCTGATTGCTCTTGTATTTTAAATTGAGGGATCCAATTTTCTGCTCACGTAATATTTCTGCATTAATATCAAAGTTATGAGAGTCAAATGTGGACTTTATCTTTATACCAGCAACTTGTTTGTTTTTATTTTTAGCTTCTAGACTTGAAGTCACTTTTCCGGATCTTATAGGATTGGTTGTGCTGTCATCCTTTTCCACACTAACATCAGTATCACTAGTAATGGACCAAGTAGCAGCTTTACCTAAAATTTTCAGGCCATAAGACTGATCAGCTGTTCTTAATTGTACGGAGCTACCATACACATTTTCCGGTGATCTTTCATCATTGATAAAGAACCCTGCGCCATAAAGTCCATTTTCAAATTTCAAATTACTTTTAACTAAGTAGGACTCCTTTTCGGAAGAAATATGTAGCTCAGAAGCTAATGAGTTTGTACCAATATCTGACCAACCATTCACTATGACACGATCATCCAATCCATTAGATATGCGGAAGTTTTCAAAGGTATATCTCTGTTGTTTCTCATTAGCTTTCTGAACCGTAATTTTACCGTCAGCTCGATAACCATTTATAGAATTTTTAATTCCTCCACTATTATCTTGAATCTCAATTATGGGTTTGTACTCATTGCCATTCTTACTAAGGCCAATTTTACTTTTTTTAATTGCCTTATCTTGTTCATATTGGCCGTATACTACTAATTCTCTGTTATTATTGTTTATTCCTCCTTCAATGGCAAAATGAAACTGAGTATTATCTAAAGATAGTCTAGTATACATTTGGGGTTTCGTTCCAAGTTCGAAAATGACACTGGTATCATGTGAAACTTTAGATCCGGGAGTTGAATAATCCAATTTCCATTGTTGGCTTCCATCAGAAGTAGTATGTAGGCCATTAAACGATAACTTACGTTCTGCAATCAAAGTAATTCCAAAACTGAAAGGTTTTGATAGATGAAATTGATCTAAGATGGCAAGATCTTTTCCTTGACTTCCTCCTTGAATATCATTTAAACTTGTTGAGCTCTCAATGCAGATGTTTAAACCTATAATTTCCAATTGATTGAAGCATAGCTCATTCGACTGGGCTGGTAAGTTCTTTGTTTTCTTGGAACTCCTAAGAGCTATACCCTTAGTGGGCTTATCTTGTTCGGATACAAAGAGCTCAGTATCAATTTGTATGTTAATCAAGTCCAATTTTTCGCGTGGTAACTCAAAGTCTACCTTAAAACCTTCGCCATCGTTGATAAGAGCTACGGTAACATCATTACCAGTGGCTGTATGTCCAGTTGATACCACCCGAAGTCCTGTAGAGAGCACTTGAGCATTAAAGCCAACCCGAAGATTAACATTAACATCTACGCTCGGAACAAGCTTTAAACGGTATTTGGCTCTCTGCCAATTTTGTTCTATAATTGCTCCGATATCCAAATTAATTTCCAGATCAATCTTTGTTGCAGCAAAACCTTGAGCTTGTAGCTCCAAAGGTACACCAATACTTGTTGGATATATTAGTTCCGAGTCTAGGAATAGATTGTTGAAAACTAGTTCTTTTTCAAAGGAGGTCAATTCCTTTTTGGCTTTTTCAAAGGAGTCCGAAAAAAGCTTAATAATGTCATCCAAAGTCGTAGGCACATTATCTCCAAGGCTTAGAAATGCTAACTCAGAACCAAAGAGCTTCAGGGATAGATCCAAGTTTATGTCTTGAATGTTCTTACTTCCATAGGCTTTATATTTTTTTGAAGTCTTTGAAGCTTCATCCACAATAGAACGTCTAGCTCGACCTCCAGCTCCAGGTGCACCATTGCTTCCTACTTCTATTAGCTTTACCAGTTCATCAAAATCCTTGTTAAGCAGTCCCTTGGGTCCCAAATAGTATTCCAATACTTTCTCCAAGTTCTCTTGCCTCACACTCGCTTCGAATACATTAAATTTGGTGCCAAAGATCTCAGTTGTAACATTAATCCTTGAGGATCTTGGCAAGAAACCATGTTGCGAATAAATCAGTGAGTAATCAGAGCTTGCTCCTAAGCCTAAAGTCTCCAGACTATATGATATTTCATTATTGAAACTATAACGACGGTAATTTTTGGGGAATTGTTTTGTATTACGGATATTACCTAAGTAATATCGCTGTTGTTCGCGCTTAGAGTCTGTTGAGTCACGTATGGCTTTCAAATTTGAGGCTATAAATCCACCAACTTGATTAACTTTCTCTGTATTTAAAATCTCCGATATTTGATTGGCAATGTCTCCATTGGGGCAGGATATTAAAGCCAAATAGGCTTCAATTCGTAACTCTGAGTCCTCATTGGTATCTTTAAGTAAGTTTAAGGACTTGGTTTGAAGGCCTTCATCACAATGTATGGAGGAGAATGCCTGCAGAGCAGCAATACGAATGCGATTGGAACGTCCTACAGAGGCGCATTCTTTCAAAGCATTGGCAGCTGAGCTCTTCGCATTGCCACCTAAGCTTTTAGCATTGCCAAACCCTTTCAAGATATAAACATTACGCTCTTCATCCTTTTTCGTATTGGGCTTGCAATGTTTTAGGCCATCAGAAAACTTTTTCACTATTGCCTCGATTTCGGGAGCATTTTCGCAATCATTTCTCGAACAAAATTTAGAAATCAAACTACCAACGGAGAGGTACAGCTCTTTCGGGGCCGATGGTGACAGCTGAGCAGCAGCATGAGTAAGAGTTTCCTTATCCACCAAGTCAACAATATTTAGAGATAAAATAGCCAGGATCTTCTCTTTATCATCAAACTTTGGAAGTTGCTTGAGAATAACTCTTGCCGATTCCGTCGTGCTGGTACGGAACAAACCATCCAAGTAAACTTTTCGTGCTAAAACCTTGTTAGGATGTGGAAAAGTACCAAGCTCCAATAAAGAGTCACTATCAGATTGTCTTAGAAGACGAATAAACTCGACAAATTTCTTGGCACTGTCTTTCTTTACATATTCACCGGTAGACTCCACAATTTCAGATAAAATCGTCTTTAAGGCATTTATATTCTTTGAAGAATAAGTTTCGGGTTTTTGAAAGATGGCGCTACGAACAGCGGTTCCCGTTTGAGGAGCGTCAGCCTTTGTACCTCCTGGATTTTTCAGTTTAATCACTGTGATCACTTTGGCACTAATATCAGAGTTACCTTTGGTGGCTCCCGAAAATTTATAGGTTTCCGTGAGTTGGACATTTTCTATAAGACCATCTATGATCTTAGATTCTTTAATATAGTTTGATTGTAAGATTAAACTGGAAGTTAAGCCTGCTTTCTCATTGATTTTACCAGAAATTAAGGCACTATTTATCTGTTCTCGATGCGAACAACTATTCAAGTTACGAACTTTGGTAATGGTATCAATATTACCATTCTTTGTTACTGAGGTATGTGTGGGGCAATGCCCGAAAATATCAGTTTCCTGCTGGCTCTCGATTCCTGTTTGCAGTAAAGATATAATACCTCTCTTGATATTCAAAGAGAATTCCAAATCATTGTGTTCAGAGCATATTTGCGGTTCAAGAACACCACTATTCAGGGTAAAGAACACAGGCTTAGATATATTATTCAGTATCTTCTTTTCTACCGATTCCTTAGTATTTGTTACTTTAACTGATCCTAGTTGTAAGGTATACCCACAATTTCCTTTAGAAAAGATTTTTGCAGATCCAGATACTTTAAGACTTGTATCATCAGCTTCGCTTACTATACCCGAACTCAATCCAATAGTTAAAATACTGTCAAAGGCATAATCATACACGTTGCCAGGTTGATATTTCAAAAGTCCGTTGTCCGCTAAAAAGGAGGAATGCAAACAGTGGTAAAAGGAAACTTTGTTGGACTTATTAAAACTTACTTTTTAAACATCCAATATTGCAAGCTCCATCTGAAATTTAAAAATCGAAAAGCAAATACATAAACAATTGAATAGATGTAAAATATAAATTTATCTTATCTGTTATTCTCATTCTCATAAAATATATTTATTCCTTATCAGCAATATGTCTTTTGGTCTGTTTTATACTTTTTTATCCCTTTGTTTTTTTTTTTTTAAGTTGTATATTTATACATAGCATATAATAATTTTGTTTTGATAGAATTAAACAAAAAACTATATAGAAACTACATATATAGATTTAAATATATATAATATAAATCCAAAATTTTGAAATAATAAAAAAAAAACTCATATCTTTGGTATCCAACCAACAAATTTGTTGATCATTTCTATGGCACTTATACGATATAGTCGTCCGATCCTGCCCGTTCCGACATATGTAAGAGAAACGGAGAACGCAACAGTGTTGTTGCGACCTGTTCACACTCAGCGCTTTTGCGGGCAGCTGTTTTATTAGATGTCCACAAAAAAAGAGGCAAGACAAAAATGGAAAATACGCATACAAAACTCTGATATTTTAATGATAATTAAAATCCAATCCAAAATACTCCTAAGTTTTAGTGCTCCTGTGTTCTTGGCCTTAAGGGGGTCTTCTCCCGTTTTTTGGACGCTTTTTAAAAAAATTCTTATTTGAAAACGGAAAGAATAATTGAAAACTTTTTTATTTATTGTATTAAAAAATGTTCAAAGTAAATAATAAAATTGTTTTTGCCTCGATACGAGGGTTGTTCAAAGAGTAATGAGACTTCAAATTTGGTGGTGGAAAAAAAAGGTGTCGTCCTGGCGGCCACGATTCAGGGTCTCCAGAGCGTCCGAAATGAAAAAAAAAAAACGGGGTTATAATCAGAATGGTGACGGAACAGATTTAAAAAAAAATTTTTTTTAAACAAAATGGCGGCCATTCAAAAAA
>JAEIIJ010019938.1:0-27354 GCA_018904815.1 Drosophila ogumai | reverse complement strand
CTGAGATATAGGCTTATTTTATTATTTCAGAATTTTGGTATAAATTTTATGAAAATCAGAAAACTAAATCATATAGCTGCCATATAAAAGATCGTTAGATGTAGAGAAAATGTAAAGCTGGACATGAAAAACTGTAACTGTCAAACTGTAAACATAATAAGTATAGGTAAAATGTAATAAAATAATATCTGCAAGGGTATACAAACTTCGGCGTGCCGAAGTTAGCTTCCTTTCTTGTTTTTTTATTTATAAAATGAAAAAAATCGGTTCGTAATGATCCAGTTTCAAGCTGCAAGGGTATACAATCTTGGGCGTGGCGAAGTTAGCTTCCTTTCCTGTTTTAAATACTCTGGGACTATTTTTATTATGATTTCAGAATTTCCGTATTACTTCAACAAAAATCGGATTTGAACTATCAAGCGATATTTTGTACTGTGTTCCAAGATGTAGATTATCTTTGACGTATCTGAAACTTTGATCAAAACCGGAGTCATTGGAATAACAAAAAAAAAAACAGGAAAATATTGGTGTCAGTATTCAGAGATCCATTTTGTTGAATTACGTCTTCAGAGAATTTGCCTAAACTTTGTTAATAGTCATTTATAGTAATTTTATTTTATATTATTTCATATATTTCAAATTTAAAAGCATGGGTTCTTTTTCATTATATTTAATAAACTTTATTTAATATTTTGTATAAATGTTTATTTTTATATGCTAAAGCAATACAAAATTCTAAACTATAATTTACTGGCTTACGTTAATATTGTACAACAAGCAATCATCCCTCCAATATGTACAAAATGATTCATTTGTTTGGGTTTATTAATGCTAAAACGCACATATTCACAGGCATACACACAATTACCTACGATATTCGATTCACTGTCGCTACGAATTATTCATTAATTCTGCACGCACTGAATAAAGTAAGTTTAGCGCATTAAAGTAGTAGAGATATTGAGTTGGCTAAATTATTGGTAATATTGCAAACATATAAAGAGGACTGCTGTGTTTACAAACAATTCATAGGAAAAGCAAATCCGTAAGAGTTCAATGGCAAATGGCATCAAGGTGCATGCGAAAAAGTTTAGCTCTCAGTCCAGCCACTTGTGATCAGGGTGGGGCGGACTTTATACACACTCGTCAAGGCACGAATCACAGAGGCTCCACATACAATTACAATATGATAATTTGAAATAACAGCATCTTATGGCTACCATAAGATGTTGCCAGTGATTTTTTGGGAAGCCAAAATTGCTTATTTACAGATTGTTTTTAATATCGGCACTCACAAAGTATAATTTTTCTTCATTTTTTCTGAGCTGTGTGTATGCGATTAACTGCGGTTGGCTGGTTTCCTACTATTTAAATTAACTGAATCCCTCAGAGAAGCATTTTCACGAAATAATGAATCTTAGAACGCAATCGTTAGAGCTAGCAGTTTTTGACGTGTTGCATAATTATAATAATCTTTGGCTGACTTTATACAACAGAGTTTCGCCGCAGTACCGTTATAGTCTAAACGCACCTCTCTACACTGGAATCTGTTAATTTAATAGTTAAACTTTTACACATTTAATTGGATTCGTTGTTTTCCGAAATGCTTGGTGCAAACCTCTCACTGTAATTGGTGACCAACCAACCCTACTGAGCTGATTTAGCTTAAACCAATTTTGGGATAGATGTGGGATTTCTTTCATAGAACTAGGGATATCTACATATAGAGTGTGGGTGGGATTTAGCTTAGGCGGTAAGAAAAATGCTAAACACATACTCGTAGACTTTGACGTACAAATAAAACTAAACAATAATTTGCACTAATGAAAATGGTTTTACAAATGTATTTCCTATTGATGCAACTGATGCTTTTCATACCGTATTATCGTTAATTCCTAATGTAAATAAATTATATATCACAACAATAGAGACAAAAGTTTTTATGGTTCGAAGAGCGTCGGCGTGTGATGGCTCGTTTCGAGGCGATCAAACTGAATACTAGGACAATATTTTGGGCACGAGAAGCCACACACGGTAAACTAACTAATTACAGGCATTGGTTTGACGGGGAAGTTTTCACAAACGTTTTGTTAGATTTATAATATGCGGGATGTACGTATAAGTAGGAAGAGGGGGCGGCACACCACACACGCTTAGCAAAAGATTCACTGAGATCCGAGAGACAAAAGGGGCGCGCCGAGCGAGAGGTCCGACCGTAATATTAACTCTTGCTTAGCGCCTTCTTCTTTCTTTGTACTAGGATGTCGTAGAACGGATTATGGCTAATAGACTGCGTCAGTCGCTTGATCCACTCCTGTTGGTCCTCTTCCGTTGCGGCGGACATGCGGTACACAGTATGCTTGCCCTCCACCACCTATGCCACGGAAATTTAACAGAGAACGAAACCGATTAGCAAATATACTCAAGTTGGTAAAGATTGGCCACCTACCTTGCCCTCGGAGTCAGTCTTGCAGGCCTTGATTATGTCGGCGCCCCCGGTTGCAAACAATTCAAAGCAATGCGGTTTGCTGCGGTCGTGAATCTCCCGCACCGATATGTTCTCCAAAGGTATAATGCCGCGTGGCTCCTTGTCGGTGGTGTATTCAAAGTAGTACAGGCAATTGTCGTTCAAAATAAACCAGCGTCGCTTCCACGATTTGTATCTTTGGTAAAAATTTTAAAAACTTATTAGCACGTGCAACCGACAAATTAATATTGACGACTCACCTGCCGCCTTGCTTCCATAGCCAGCCCTCCTTGTCGGGATTGAAGAAGGTGTGCATAAGATCATTGCCATCGTCCTGGGGTATTTTGAATGGCTCGGTTCGAATGGACTCGTAGAGGGACTCCAGCAGGCCCCTTGGCAAGTCACCGCCGTTGTTGATGCCACGATTCATTGAGATAAATTGCTCAACGGTTGGCTTGTCTTTGACCTGCAGCGTAAAATTATAAATATATGAATGTTACTACCAGATACCAGAGAACCAAAAATTATACTTAACAACAAAATAAACGCAAAATGCGGAAGAAAATTATAGAAGTTTGCATTTTTTTAGAGTACATTTTAACGTATATTTAGGAACTAAAGAAATATATTTTAAATACCTGTACCGGTGAAAAGATACCAAGATACAAAACAAAGAAACAGTGCACTTATAAACAATTGATTCACCATTAGCTATCGCTACAATTATTTGAAAAGATCGAACATGATAGGTATGTTTACAAATGAAAAAAAAAAGTCAATTATGAAGACTACTTGAAAGTTTCATTCAGATAGCATTTTAACTGATTGAACAGATTGCGTAGAACGAACAAAAAGAGACACGGACATGGCCACATCGACTCGGCTGGTGATGCCGATTAAGAAACTATCAAAATTATAGGGTTATAGATGTCTTATTCACTCCGTGGCAAAATTCGAACTAAAAAATGAATCCCCATTGCAAAAATATAAATACAGAGGCGTTTATAATTTTTTTTTTTTTTGATTTTGACAAAATATTAGGAGGGCTATGGATAATTCGGTGCAGAACAGGTAATTTTTCAAATAAAATAATAAAAAATCCTAATTGTCCACAGAGTCATCCGACATCAAATAAATATATTGCATTCGTTAGAGAATAAGTTTCCCAAAGTACTCAAGTGGAGCTTTGATTATTTTAATTTTTCCCTGATTTTTTTTTATCAAAATCGGAAGTCAAAACCCCAATTTTTGACCAAGAAATTAAGTTAATTTGTTTAATAAAAAATATAATAAACATCTAATCATTATTTCCCTTACTAAAGTTATAATTTATTTATTTATAAAATTGAAATATACGACGAAACCAAATTATTGGTTTTTAGAATTGCTATGTGGCATTACTTACCGATGGGTTGTGCAGAGAAGTATTGAGCATTATAATAGCAAAGCTGAGCACATAGCAGGTATCCGTGTTTGTGAATATATCCGGATTGAGTTGGCAATATCGCTGGGCAAAGCACTCCATCATGCGGTCGATCTTTTGCGCCTCGCCCGGCAACCGAAAGGACCAAAGGAATTGTCTGCGAAGAGAGTGGGATAACAGTGAAAAGGGTGCCATTTACTGTCGCTAACTAAGGTGCTACTGCGGACGACCACTCACCTTAAGGCCTGCACCAAAATGAGATTTGTAAAGTCGTGGAGCGCCACAAAGGCTTTCAGCACATCCTCGTTGAAATCGTTTTTTTCACCGAGGTAATCGCCTGGAAAAGGAAATAGTCATTAGTCTCGTTTTTGCGGTGCGTTTAATTGATTTTTTCTGTTTTCGTTTCGTTTATGATAAGGCCATTACAGGAAGGCCGCTGTAATAATAAGAGCTTCTGGATTCGCACTCACCTATGGCCGTCTTATTGAGGCCCTCGCCTTTGTAAAGGAAATGCGCCACATCCTGGGGATCGTGACGAAGCAGTCTGTTCTCTACCAAATACTCGATGCCTGAAATATTGCGAAGGGGATATTGTTAGACAGTGAGTAAATATTCAGCAAATAGTTTTCCCATCCAGACCGACTTTTAAATTGATAAGAAATATTCCCAGCGAAAGCCAGAGACATTGTATCTCATATGTGGGCATAAATGGCTGAATTTAGCACCAGAGATCCTCAGCACACAACACAACAATAAAATAAGGAAAACTTAAGGACTATAAAACGATGTCATTATTTTCCAATCAATAAGCATGGCAATACGACATGGAATTTAGAAAAAGGGATTCATAGCTTATCATGTCGAATATGATATACTTCGCATTATAAAATGTATGGAAAAATAGTATTTTAAAATTAAACTAGATATCAATAGCACGTGGGGTACACATTTAAACAGCGGCGATACATAACATTGGCCCTGATTGATTAAGGCCCCTTGATTCAAGAAGTCCGGCACTGCTTTCCCGACCTAAAAAAGTTTTGCGTGACTTTGGAAGCAGCACGCGCGATTAACAACAACACCACGTCGTCGGCCGACCATTCCTACCCAGTGCCACCTCCAATTCTGGACATTATTTGTGCGCTACGGATGGCACATTTGTGTGCTATTAACTTAACGGCCTAGTGTGGGTTTTGGTTTGCGTTTATTTCTGATAATCGGCCGATAAAGCGACAAATGGTGATGACACCACCACCACCACTACTGCCAGCCAGCAGGACCACGCCTGCCGTCCTGTGGCACATACTGGCGTGTGGAAGTTTTTTAATAAGCGACGGCAACAGAACATGCAGACTCTGGGATTCGATTGGGCTTTTGTTATTCCCAACACCAAAGCCCAGAGACAGGGCCAACTATATGCCCCCCTGTTCGGATTAGCATTTTTATTGTGCGCCCTCTTTTTAGCCGGAGTGCTCGGCAGGATGCTGATGTCTTTTGTGGGAAGCTGCGCGGCCTAAATTAGACTTGTCGACGTTAATTTATGGCCAAGAAAGAGCTTGACGTAAATATTTGATTAGCTTTAAACGGGAGCGGCGCGGGGATATGGAGATGCTTTTGGAATGGGTAACAGGGCAAACGTGTCATGTGTATCTCACCCAAACATTTCCCAAAGTTATATCGATATTGTTCTACATTTTTGGAATGGAAAATGGAAAAGGAATACAAAACTACCTAAGAAGACAAAGAACCGATGTGAATCCGAGAGCTATTAGGGAAGTCTCGCAAAATGTTCGAAAAAATTTAGAAAAGAGTGGCAAGTGAACAAAGCCCGAGCTACATACATTTTCTCTTTAAAGTCTAGTTTTATCTAATTTAGATTAGGGTCGTCAAAGATATATTCAAAGGTTCGCAAACGTTAGTTAACTAAAAATGTTTCAAACGGTTTGGTAAGGCCCGTCTGCCCCTTTATATTGTACAGTTTTTATTATTAAGTTATCGTTGAAGTCGTCATTGTGGAAACGCCCCTTCCCTAACTATTTGCATGATAATTTTGTTTATTGACGCCAGAGCACGCTTCAAGGCTCCGTTGAGCTTTAGTTTGAGAATATTTCCCGGCGCCAAACCATTTCTGTGGTGCTGTCTGCCCTCCTGTCACTCATCAGCTCAATTATAAAGCATTTTGGTTGACTTCATTGTCGGTTTTTTGGGTGTTGCCCCACCGCCATTATTGAGAATGTATTAAAATAATCGCAAGTCGGTAAAGTTTTACATTTTTACGACACTTCGGGACACTCCCTTTCTTTCTGATTGTCAAATAATCTCGTATGTGACAGGGATTTCCACAGATTGTATGGGAAGAACCTCTCAAATTGCATTTACTCATTTGAATTTAAATTCCCAGTGAATCATCATGGATATTACGCGCGCCAACGAACGCATTTCATTTCCCTCCTAGAAATTATATTTTATTGTATTTTTTAAATAGTTGTAACTCACCTTTTTTCGGATCCATATTAAACTTTTTCCGGCCAATAGACATCTGTTTGTCCTTATTGGAATGCTTGCAGTCTTCTGGCACGTCCAGCGCCTCCATTTCGGAGACAACCTCACACAACTCATCTTTGATTTGCTAAAAGATACAAGAGAAACGCACAGGTCAATAAAACTCATTGTATGCGCAGCTGGAGAGTCAAAAATAAACGAAGGAAGTGCTGTATATAAATATGAGAATATGCATTTCCCAGTTAGTGCGCTCAGTTTTAGTTTATGTGACTGGACTGCTGTTGAGCAACTTGCAAAATTTATAAATAACAAAGCTTCCCATAAATTCTAAACTCGAGTAAAATTTGCATTTCCCCAGTGCCGCGCGTTGAATCGACTCTCGACTGGCGCCACACGCGCTGTGACAACGACGACCTCAACTCGGTGGAAATTATTTTCAAATTTGACCGCTTTCCAGAGCTAAAAATACGAAAATTGGAAAAATAAAGCAAAGCCAAACCACTCAATTCAGTGTTGCTTTAATTAAATTAGGGAACTACCTGACACTGAACCGGAGACATCGCCGGTGGTTCTATTCTACAGAAAGCAGCATAGGGGTCATTCAGAAAAAGAAAAAATACAGCGCCAATTTAGTTTGATGCCTAAAGACGCGGAACGTTAAGTTTGTGCGGAAAGTATATCGTATAGGTCTTACAGCTTCTACAGCGTTGGGTTGACGCATGAATAGCTAGAGCCACGGGACCGGAACATATCAATTGCCCCTACTCGTCGTTCACAGCCCAGGCCCAATGAGTGAGCGGCCTTCTGACTCATTGGACGGGCACGCAGAGCATCTGAATCCGAAGGGAGAAATGTTAATTAAGCGTCATAAAATACAATTGACAAATTTGTCAAGTGCCTGTAATATAGACTTAACGCAATGTGCATCTGAAGTGAGGTCATCATCGGGACCTTCAGCCGTGCCTATGAAATTGAAATTCTAACTGGAGACGCCGTGAATTTATTCACTGCTACTGTGAATTGTCTCAGCAGAGATTCCACGGCGCCAAGACGTGTAGTGAGTTCACTAGCCACTCAATGATTTCGTGGAATTTTAGAGCTTGTCACAAAAAACACTTCAATAACATGTTTGCTGAAAATTATAATCCGCATGGCGCTATTTCTATCGAGTGATGAGGTATTTTTTATTATTTGTATAATATTTCATTTGAAAAGGATGTGCCTATTAAACTTTTTGATACCATTTTAGGACTCAGCCGGTAATTTTGAGACTTGCTATTAATTTTTTTCACCTCCAATCAAAAAAGAATACTCTCAAAGATTAAGAATTCAAAAGTGAGAAAGAGCGAGTGTGCGGGAAACATGGCATTAATGAGCTATAATATTTAAAAATAAACTTGAAGCCATGCTTTGATCCGAAGTCAGGAAAAAAAAAGCGTCGAATCGAGGAATTCCCAAAGAAGCAGCAACAAGTGTCGCGAGCGGAGGAAACCGGTTTTTCGTAGTTGGAATATGAAATGAAGTTAAAAATTAATGGGAAAAGAATTTGTTTTTGATGCGAAGGCATTTCATTTAAATTAATTTATTCTTTAAATTAAAAGGCTTGAAACCCGAACGCATTGGAGTCAAGCAGACCTCGAAATCAGACTTACCTAACCCTAACCCTAAACGTATTGGGGTTTTATTGATAGAAATATATGTACAAGTATTTGTATTTTTTCCTAGAATTTAATATGACAAAGTAAACATCGTATTTGGTATCAGCGGGTCACGATATCACAGGGTATTTGAGGATCCCAGAAAATCCCGTAATGTATCGATAAGGACCACGAAATTTTTTACATAAATCGGTATATTCCGTTCGATATATCGGACCGATATTGGAATCTCGAAAAAATACAAATAAATCAAGTATAATTATTTTATAAATTAGGGACTGGAAAATATTCGATATGATATCGATACGATATTTTTGTCTAACTCTTTTTCTCGATATATGTATGGTACATCCCCAGGACAGTTGAGTCTCTCACCGGTACCCGAACTTTCTCTCTCTAAATTCCCGTATATCAACCTTCAAGGAAATCATATGCATATTTTGTCAAGGTATTACAACAATTGATTTGCTTTGACAACTTTCCCAATCCCAACGTCTCTTTCCCTGCATACCTTTCCCGGTCGCCTGAGGATCACATTACTCTCCCTCTGCTCCGCATTGCTGCGGTTTCGCTCGAGGAGTGTGCGACAACTCTCGCAGAGATTCGATTGCTGGCTGCTCCGTTTGCTGCTGCCATTGCTGTTATTGTTGTTGTTATTGTTGATATGGTTGTTGTTGTTGTTTCTGTGTTGATTCTGGCTGAGCGAATTCCGCTCGGACTCGCTCTGCGAGTTGGAGCTGTCGTCGATGAAGCGCAGATCGCCGGCATCGGGTGTCAGCGGTGAAGGTGAACTGAGCCCCGAGCTGGGATCCGAGTCCAGTTGTAGGCCGGGGTTGTCCATTCCCATTACATCGCTGCCCGTTTCCGTCTCCGTTTCTGTGTCTAGCGAATCCAGCACGCAGCCCAAGGAGTTGGAGCGCGTTTTGCGCGGAGACCTCCTTGCAATAATCTCGCCCTTTTGATTTAGCAGTAGTTCCACAGGCCTGGACACTATCATAGTCCTCGTGGTCGTTGTGGTAGTGGTATGCGTGTACTCAACCCGTCTACTGAAGAGCTCCGTGTTAGGCTCATCACTGGGCAGGCGCTGCAGCTCGGTGACTCTGTGGCTCACGTCGCTGCAGCTTACGGTTTCCGTGCTCAAGGTGGGGCTAGCTGGGGGAGGACTGTCCGGCGAGAGGTTCGTTACATTGTACGTGGCCACACTGGTGTAGGGGGCCAGTGAGGGCGAGCGGGGTTTGGCGGGCGGCTTCTGCGTGATCTTAGGAGAGTCCGTCTGCAGCGTGGGAGCTTTGGCTTTGGTTGTCTCGCTGCTTTTCGTTAGGAGATTGCAGAAGCAGCGAGTGCAAACGCTGCTCAGGCTACTGCCACTACTGCCACCACTGCCACTGCAGCCGTTGTCCAACAGGAGACGACGCTGATCCTCCTTGCCTCCAGAAGATGGGCTAATGTAGAATGTACTATTGCTTCGGCTGCCGCGCGAGCCCGCTATGGAGTATCCTATGCCCACGCCCACATCAACTGCACCGCTGCCCAACGCTGCCGTCGATGAAAGGTCGAAGCAGCTCCTCTGCAACTGCTGCTTGCTGCCGAAACTGCCGCTGCCGCCCAGGCCGGAGGAGCTCTTCTTGTTCTTGGGCTGACGGCGCAGAGAGGAGAACCAGTTGCTAATGCTGGGACGCTTTTGATGTAGCGATGCCATCCTGCTGCCTCTCTTCGTCTGCTTTTGAGCCAATTGCTCACTTCCTGCGAAATACGTTTCACTCTTTGGTCCGTTCTGATCGGGATACTTATTCGTACCCGTCCATGGCGAGGTTCACTGAAAATGTAGAGCTCTTAGTTGGGGATCGATCTTTTAGCTGCCACCTCTCTTGTGCCAGACAATTTACAAGTACACTTCGACGGCGTCTTCGAAAAATAAAATACATAATTGCGGCTGTACGTGAAACCCTACAAAATGCGTAGCAGGAAGTGCCAGGACCATGGCAGAACCTCAAAATTAAGTTTGTCTGGCGCGTCGCAACATTTTTCGGGTTTCCCATGCGCCAGCGGAACGGCGACACAAAACGAATTACGCTAATGGCCTGCAGGTTAACAAGGTGACGGCGCGGCGTCCCTAATCCCAGGACATGGAAGGAAAAATTCCTGCTTGTGTGATTTTTCGTTGAATCAACAAAGAACCCGTCGACCCACGACTTCTGTTTAGGATCAGAGTTTGGAAATGGTTGGCTTTCGGGCAGAGAGTCTGCTGCGGACGCACATCCTTACCTTTGCTTTGTCCTGTGATTTATTGAGATTTCCCTTTCGTCCCTTTGAACTTGGGGTCTAATGTTTGCCTTCTGCATTATTTTCGTTTTGGGGCAAAGCAGGAAGGAAGTCAGCACGATAAAGTTCGGGAATTGTTTTTGGGGAAGCAGGCGACGCAGAGCTCTAGATGAGATTGCTGTTCACGACTTAAGCAAATCATGAGAACCTCACATGCAAAGCTTGCGAGATGGATATTTATAATATCATAGACACAGGCAAAAGAATAAAGCGTAATTTTTCATCAGAAGTCACACTTTAAAAATCTTTAAGTTTACAGGCTGAGTTTTAAAGATTGCATTAAAAATGCCACGCTGACGCCTGTCTATTTCCCTTAAGTTTAATACAATTTGTCAACGTGAAACACAATCTGAGAGTATTTTAAAATCTTGCCTTTATTAATCCTTAAATAACTTTCATACGCAATTAAGGTCGCTGAACTTGAGTGAATACTTTTATCCGCATTTTTATTTTTAGATTTACAAGACGTCCCAGCTTCGAGAAAAAAAATGCCTCTAATCAATGTCAAATTGTCTAGTTCGGAGACCTTTACTCTTTCCAAACGCCCCTTCTGGGACTCGGGGACGTAGGCCCACAACGAAGTCCCCAGGGGAGAGTTTTGAAAAAACAGCCACAGTCTTGGCCTTGCACGCCCGACCATTAGGCGATGCCAAATGAAGTCGTCGAAAGAGTTTTTGGCATCATCCTTTTTACGGGGCCTACGTGATTGGATTGCACAAATGAGCGGAGAACATTCAAATGTATTGCATTCCCTCTCGGATCTCTATGTATGCGTTCCTTATATAAAATAGCCAAAGGCAGGAGGCAAAAACACATAAAAAGGCAGCCAAGTTGACCAAGTTGAAAAAGAAAAAACAAAAACATTGAGGCAGAAGACAAACACAGGTAAGTATAAGAAGGAACGCAGTGGAGGGGAGGGGTGTAGACACACAGGTGAATGCCACACGGCTTGCACGGGACAGAATGAAAATACCAAAGAAGGCAAACAAGTAAAATGAAATTTAATTTGTAAACAAACTATCAATCAACCTCAATGAAGCCGGCACTCTCGCACACAGCACAGTCAAATGAGTAGAATACACACGAGCAGCAGATCCCTCAGATACAGATACGGCCACCGAGCAGCTGAAGTGGCCCATCCAAGCTGTGTGATTGTGATTGCTGGCTGTGGGCAGGAAATGCGCTTTTCTTTACTACGGCAAACTAATGGCGTGTAAGATCCAGCCCTAACCCTGGGCTGCAAGTTACCAAAGGTCTTAGCCCATGATGAATGGCCAAAACTGGCTGGGAACGGGTACAAAAAGATTCCGACAAACAGTAGCCACAAAATGGGGCGTGTCTGGCTCCATTTACTTTGACAATTTAATCTTTTACACTGTGCAACCAAACAAATAATTAATCGCAGGCGTCGAACGCCTTTGGCTTGGGCAACACTGTCTCTTAACCCTTTGGCAACTACTCATTGTGCACCAGACGAAAACCAATTAGAAAATCGGGCTCAAAAACAATGCCCTAGACCGAGACACATACAATATAGAGGAGATAATGCGGAGTCCCAGCTGCGCCTGCAGAGCCCTTCTCATTGTCGACATCGTCTGGGTGGGTCGGAGTTTTCCCATAAGTGACTTTTACTTTTCTTCAGCAAAATGCAATTAAACGCAAGCTTGCTTTCCTCGCTCTCTCAATTCGCGACACTTTTCCCTTCTTTTTGTCCCAGCATTAAATGTATCTGTGTTTCAGCTCGGGTCAATGGCTCTTGTTGAATGGAAAGTGTGAACGCTTTGGCTCCGACTGTTATTGATTGAAAAAGGTTAAGAGGATTTTATAAGTCTTGCCTTTGTCATGCAACGAAGTTAAATTAAAATAATATTATGGGAAAACCACTCAAATCCCTGGACGGGAAGTCTTTTAAAGCGCGGACCTAAAATAGTACAGAAACTATTTCGCTAATGAGCAAAACTTGTTTAGCTTTAAAACAAACGCATAAATTCAACAAGTAAGGAAGCTATCGTCATCAGGCTATGTTCATCAACTTAAATTCTCTTTTCAGTGGAACTCGCAGCAATAAACTATAATGGTTTTGGATCTTCTAAGAACGAAACGATAGTTCGAGGTTCGACTACTGCGTCGGAAAGCAAAATGGCAATGTAAGAACTTTTTTGTTCTGTTTACCACCCGATTTTACCCAAATTGTTTAGAGTATGTATATATAATTTACTTAATTGTACTTCTAATACTTCTACACGTTAATGCGTAGTATCTTTTTTAAGGTTTTATATGCGTCCCAAAGACAAGAGTATTGCCACCAAATAGGGTAGCTCTCGCTAAAATAGTCCCTCGGATCCATTGTTTCATACGGCCAGGGAGACGAACAAATTGCCATATAAAACAAAAAACTAAGGTTGCCGCTGCTATGCATAACCTCGCCATATGTAGTATATTTCCTTTTGGTAAATTTAGTTTTTTACTTTGTTGCGTCATTTCGCTAAATCGAGAAAGATGCAAATTTGTGCCTAACGAGACGGGGTAAAAGTGTTCGCATTAGTCTCTTTTTTCTTCATTTTGCACACATAAAAAGCAACCAGCTGAAATTGGGAGAGTAGAGATGAGAAGAAAAACAAACAGAAACACAACCAAACAAAATAAAGGCGAAACAAATAGATAATAATAAACAAACGCGGCTGGCCTGGCTGCCTTGGAATCCATAAACGGAACGAGCAATATCAAAGCAATTACAAATGGAAATATTTATAAGCGAAATACGTAGACAGAGTTCCCATCATCAGGGGCATCATTTTTCCATTTCTACATATATTTTATTTATCGGTTTTCTTTAACACAGAAACTGTAAAATATTTCCTTTGCTTCTTAAATTTGTCCCATATTCATTGTACCCTCCCTTATAAAAGACCTGATTTTTTACATATTTGGAAATTCATTTAGCAGATGCTGAATCTAGGAGATGTCATTGAATCGCTATGATGCACGTATTATTACTTTTCGTTATTTAACTCACAAATAAGACATTTTTCCTGATTTATGTTTTGAAAAAGCTATTTATATGGCAAGTACTACTAACCAAAGAGGTATTTTAGTATGTGTAGCTACGGCTGAGAGCTGGGCACTCGGCTAAAAAGGCTCATTCTTGCTTTATTTATTTATATTTACCTCATCAATCTCATTCTCCCCGCTACCGCTATAATTCTGTGGCCGGCGAACCATTAAGAACACAAGTTCGTTGGCCCACTTCAGCAGCAGCTCAACACAATCAACAATGTCCGCCAACAGAATGCCTAAAATAAATTTGTTTTTAATTAAATGCCTTGTTTTCTAGTCGGAACGGAGCACACGGCAGAAAGCTGGACAAAGGTAAGAACTGGAGATGCGGGTGCGTCAACTATACCTGGGGGTATCTCCATGGGTTCTACTCCCAGTACGTGCTGGTTCTCAGTACTTTTTCTTTTGCCTAACATATCCCACAATGTGTTTAAAGGCGTGGATTTTCCAATGTTTTTAGGGATTTACTGTAGCTATAACAGGCAGAAACACGCTGGAGAGACGCCACCTTGGAATTTACAAAAAAAAATTAATTTATACTTTTCTCACACACATTTAAAAAAAAGTTTCAATTGTGTACAAAAATGTTAGTTACACGCGCTCGGCATACTAAACATGTGCGCCGCACACAAACATCCTCTGTGTATCTGCAAAGTAGCAACAGGTGCACCTACATTTATGGCCGCTCCAAACAACCACACAGCATTTACGTAGCGCGGTTTGCTGTTTCCTCCTGCCATTGTATATTTTACTGATGGCTATTGATTGGGTTTTCCGCCGTTCTGTTTACTAGCATCAATTTGCTAATTGTCCCTTTCGCTTTCGGCCTCGATTTAGCCGGCTTATTGTTTTATCTGCGGATAGGTTCTAGCTGCGCCCACCTTTAGTTTTGTGCATTCGCTGGAATTTCACACTGGAACTTGTTTTGGGCCAAGGCTAAAGTGGGAGTTTGTGGGCCATGCACTCAGAATTCAATATTTTCAATTGATTGACAGTTGGCTAGTTGAATATGAATATGTGATGGATGGATTGATGGACTGATAGGGGTAGAGTGACACGACGGAAGATATCAAGTCATTTGCATAGCCATGTGGAATATATTAAACAAAAATACCTATATTCTGGGGTCCAGACTCACTTAAAGTTAATGCATTTTTGGCAGTAACGATTTTTCAATTGCTAGAATTCGAGTTCTTAAGATTTTAAGTAAGTTACAAATAACCCCACGCCAACAAATAAAGCAAACTTTAACTTCATAATGCCTAAACAATAATATTCAAATACTTCGATTAACCGGTCGCCAGTTTTTTGATTGAAAAAGGTGTTGAATGTTGTTAGCATTCCTAGGGCAAAACCAGTTCACCAACAAAACATAATATATAAAATGCTGAAGCTTATCATTTATAATATTTTTCTGCTAAAAAAACAACATGGTTACGCTGGGCTCTGGGTAAGATTGTATTTAACAAACAGCATTGGAGCGGGGCTTTGAAAAAAAAAACACTGAATTTGATTTGATTAACTAAAGACCAAAGTCCACAGCGATAAAAAGTTCTCCGCACGAAATACAACATTTAAGTAAACTAAACTCCGATACGAGCAAGCGCATTGCGAAAAGCCAGCGGATATGTGATACTGTTCTTATGTTTTTATCAAAGCGGAACCCATTACAAAAGGCACTTGACATTTGTATGGAATACAGTTGGGTCCAGATACAAGCACTACAAGTTCTTAAAGGAGAAATGTGTACAGTAAACATTATAAGAATACCACTAAATATAGTTGCGCAAAATCAACTGAAACTCAACAGGAAATCCCTTAGCTTGGCGGTAAACCTAAACAAGTCAGAATGTTCCGAATTTCATGTGTGTATCTTTAGGGAAACACTTTCCTTTTTTTCTTTTGCATTTGAAAGTGACACCGAGACGCTAGTCGAGTCGTGGCAAGGACCCCATAATCGCAGTCTAGTCCCCTGATCCCCTCTACTACTCTTGGCCCGTAACCCCACCAAGACGTGAGATGTCTGCGAATGCCACTGGCCGACGTGATTGGAACGCAAAGATATATCCGCACTGGGTTTCTCTTCCTACAGCCCGGGACACCCAGCCACCTCTCCACTGATGCCGCTCTGTCTCTGTTTGAATCGTTGCCACTTTTTCTTTCGGTTCTTGGTTCTTTTGTCTCCTCTCGTTGTCTGTCGTCTGTTGCTTCCTAAATGTGTTCTTCCTGCCCAATTTTTTTTGGCTGCTGCTTCTGTGTAGACACGCGCAGCTCTGCTTACTTTTATTCTCTCGGCTTGTTTATAAATTGAAATTTTTATGGCTGCCTGGGCTGGCGGGCTGGCTGGGCAAACCCAAAACACGAAACCGAAAGTCCATTGCCTTCTTTAAAGTATATGAACATATGCACTGTAGGTCCTTGAAAATAGCTGTCGACACGACCCCTCCGCAGTGCCACGTTGTTAATAACTGAAAGGCATACCAATTTAAGTCGCAGATACTTTTGTATCTTTGTTTATGCATGGCATGCGCATCTCGACAGATTCATATATGTATTTTCCAAAGTCCTGGGCAACTAAGCTATTCCACTTCTGACGGCTTGCGGCGAGTGCATACGATTCTGCCCCTGGTCGGTTCCTTGGTCTAGCTCTTGCTCCTATGCACACGGGTTTTTATTTTTACACACTTCGCTGACATATGTTTCGAATTCGAATACTCATTCTGTGTGTCAGTGACGATTGCGGCCTGTGAAAGATAGGGCCCGGGACAAACAGAACTTCCCTGTGGGAATTCTCGTTAGATAACATTTTTGGGTGCCAGTGGGTCTGGACATCGGTTGCCCCTTATCGATCGATGATAACAGAAAACACACATCACTGAAGATTCACGCATTTCCATAAGGCTCGTAGATGGTCATAGCCAAGCCAAAAAGAAAAAATCCCTGAAGGTCAGTCGAATATTTCGCTTGTCAAAAAGCTGCAGTCGCACATTTATCTAAAAACATATGTGTAAAACATTTTCAAAATAATGAGTCATGACAAATTTCGCTCAAAGTGAAATTCCAATGCCTTGGCCCAGACATTGTTCAACTCATAATTAATATTAATATTCTTGAGAACACAGCACAGACGGCAAAAACCAAGTGGGTTATATCGTCTGGTCTTTATTATTAATTATACACGATACTCGTGGGGCATTCCTGTTTCTTTTGATTTCTAAGAACACTTTTTACGTTCCCCGAACTAAGAATATAATTACTATTTAAATATATAATATTTAAGTAATACATCGAAAAGATAACCGTCGCATGGCTTCGGATCTTTCTGTTTTTTTAAATTTATTTGTATGCTTTGGCGCCAGATTTTAGAGATCTCTCTTTATAAATATATATACATACGTACATACGTATGAATACATATACACAAGTATGTTTTTTTTTTTTTTGCTTTGCTTTTGCATTTGTTTATTTTATTGACAACACCGAGCCAAACTAAGGAGCGGCGATTTCTCCATGTATCTCGAATATAAATAAAATAAAGATGACGTCGCGTTAAGCTAAAATGTTGCAAAAACGTTTTCTTTAGATGCTTTTAAGCTTAAAATATTAATTAGTTTTTATTTTGAGTGTATGCTCAATGGACCCAGAAGTTTTCTTAGTATTAATGTTTATATGAATCGTTTTATAAACTTTCTTTTGATTTGGCTCATTATAAGACTGCGTGAACACTAATTTAGCATTTTCTCAGCAAGAATATTTTAAAATTTCACTAGTTTCGGTCAGCATCTGCCACATTTGTGGGGTTGGATGCGACTAGACTAGACCCCTCTTAAAATCCCCGGACAGGTCATAAAATATTTGGGGTTGCCATTCTACTGCCTGATTTATGTGAGTTCTTTGACTGAGTTTGTGATTTTGCTTTTTTCTCCACTGGATTTATAACACTATATAGAGCAGCTACGACATACATACATAATTAAAACCGTCTACAGTAGAAACTGAAGACATAATATTTTCTCATTTGGCATTTTAGTCATCCAGGTTTCAGCTATTTTAAGAGAGTTCATAAAAAAATAAAAATCTAGAACCCACATATGGAATGTCGTATTTCTATAGCATTCATAGTTTCTTGGATTGAAGTTTCTGTTGATGATGCTTAAGTAACCTCTATAGTGTCAAAGATTTAAGGTTTTTGAGATTTAAATAACTATAAAAGTTGTCGGATTATCTAAAGGTATGCTTTTCCAACAAGTGTCCGTAACTGAAAAGTCATATACCTGTTGGCCATTTAAGAGTTTTTCACCTCCAAACAATAGTATTTCTCGTATATTTCCCTTTCTTGCCTCGAAGTTGTTTTAGCTCTCAAATCGTTATTACTCCTCTCCGCGGCTTAATGGCAAACCGTTTATAGCGATACTTAAATATCGAGGACTCTATGAAAGAAAAGCGACTCGCGAGAAATCCTTTAGAAAAACCCCTTGACACACAAAACCATATAAAGAAGAAAGAGGGAGTGCGCTAAAAGCTACCTCCAACTGCCCCAGTTTCTTCTTCATAAGAATTGTTATTGCAAGACTACGTTTTAGTACATATATATTTAGAATTTGCATCACAGCACCAGTATTCCGGGTGAATCAGCAATTCGGATGAATAATACGCGGACTGTTATTGAGAGACATCTACAAGTGCCTAAACTGACCAGTACTGAGAGCGAACATGCATCTTGTAAGAAACCAACTAGGCGTTTGTTAGGGTGTGGCAAAGAAATATTTATATTACGGAGCGACAAGCGGGAGAACTGCATAATTAAGCGAAGGGGTCAACGGAATCGAAAGGAATGCCTGCAGTCTCTCGCCAGCAGGGGAAAAAACAAGTTCTATACAAAAGCTAATTACGCGGCAGTCGAAAAGCGATGCTAAGTAAGTGAAGTACACAGGAAAATAAGCTACATTTGTCAACGAGATCCACGGAACTCAATAATAATATTTAAATGGTACATCTTTAAGTTAGGAAATAATAGGAAATAAAAAATTTAAAAAAATTGCCCAACTAAATATTTAACATAAGTAAAACCAATATATTATATATCTGCTTTTAGTTGTTCTTTTCATTTGATTATTAATGATCCAATTGCGAACCGCAAGGGTACACAAACTTCGGCATACCAAACATTGCTTCCTTTCTTGCGTTTATTAAAATTTGTACTTTCTTTTTAAGTGTATTCTGTACATTTTTATGGAAATTACTAGCAAGGGAGAAAAAAAAGCTGCAAATGAGTAAATCAAATGCCAAGAACACATAAACACAATACAGTTAAGCTAACAACTTGTTGCACTTCCAAATGGATTGGGATGGGTTGGTTTCGTTTGAGGCATCATCTGTCAGTCTCTCCGCTCCCCGACTTTGGGTTCCCGTCATTGTCTCCGAGAGCCTCGAGTGGCCCATTTGCATCTGCCACTTCCCTGGCGCATTGCAGTTTAGATGAAATTGCCTAGATAGGTCTACACAACAGGCGCAAGAGAAATATGGCGCTCGCATTTGCAACTTACTCCAGTGACTCATGCCTCACCCTGTCCGTGTTTATGACGCACGCAGCCGACTTTGGAGTAAACCGAAATTCATAGCCCAGGGCCTGCTCACAGGAGCTGCAAGCCAGAGCCAAGGCAAGCCCCAATCACAAAGTGCCTCGCCTTGTCTGCATAAATCAGAAAGTAGATAAAGAAAATTGCAACTACATTTTACGAACAGCAAACTGCCACTGCAAAGAGACAAACAACCATTCCCGAGCCGATAAGTAAACCTCATATAGAGATATTAGCGGTTCTCTAAGTGCCACACGATGGGTGCCCCTAGAGAGCGCAGACTGGACGGAAGTTTACACTATGAAGTCGTTTCAAGCCGGAGTAAATCGAACACAGTGGTAGCTTATTGTTGGCAAAACGCGAGGATAAGTCATACAAAAATAAACATATTTAAACTTGCTTTTTAATATTCCCCCATGAAGCTCTCTTTATAACCCCCCTTCCCCCTCTCGCCTTCGGTTTAATCGCATCGATTTGGCAATTTGTCAGACTTAATTACTTTATTCAATGTTGTCAATCCATTTGCTCGTGCTCCAACAATTACTTTAAAAATAAAAGGGTAAATAAAAGGAAATAATATAGCAAAAAGCCAGAACACGAGCAACAAATTAACCGAATGTGGGAGGGAAACAAAAAACTAAATACTAAACACCTGAACGAAAAAAGTACACAAAAAATGACAATAAATTAAATTAACTCCAGGGAAGACAACGGAAAATCGGACAGCTACACAAGTAAAAAAATCAAGAGATGCAGAAGCTTCTTGAACTGCTCACATTGGCAGAGGGACACAGTTTAAGTACCAGCGTTGGTATTATAGGGGCATTGATCAGTCATCGACCTTTGTTCGCTCAAGTTGACAATGACATTTTGCTCGGTCCCTGCACAGTAGTCTGAAGCACGTAATATGAAGACATCATTTTTAAAAATGTCTTTAAAATGCTAAGCTTAGGGCTGCCTCAGTAAACATATATATATATTGGTTTTTACTTAAGATTTTATTTATTCAATTGTATTCAAGCCATTAAAAAAGAAAAATACATAAAACCCATGTTGGTTTTAGCGCCATATGCATTTCACCGATAAGACGACGTCTTCCTCCGTTCACCCCGCCCTTTTCCGATTCCTTGCACGCGTAAGCAAGTCGAAAACTAATCATTTCCAATCGGGTTTTGGGTAAAATTAGCATTTGCCAACGCCGCCTGGCAGCAGCTGGTCGCGTGTGGACAAAGAGGGGCGCAGGACCACGCTTGCTATTTGAAATTCACTGTGGAAACAAAATCGATTCCATAATGGATTTGTCGATTTCTTTTATTATGCGATACATCGATATACATTTTCAAAATTCAATAGAAAAAGATCTATACTCATAAACTCATAAGCCATAAAATTATTAATCTATGATGTAAATCCATATATTATTTAAGTTATTTCCGTTTTAGATTTTAGTCAATTTACTTGCAAAATTAAAAAAAATCTATTCACTGAAAATCGATTTACTTTTAGCTCTAGTTGGTAGGACTACGGATTGTATCAAAGCTTAGACAAAGGTCTTTGACTGCATAAATAAACATATTTATTTGAATCAAATTTGTGTAGTTTTAAATAGCCCGTTTAAATTTCGAAATGGGTATTTTGACCTGTCATGACTCATGACTACCGCAATTAGCAACACTGTTATTAAAATGCATATTCTACATTTAATGCTCCTTTGTTGATCTCACTCTCTAAAAGTGCACTATTCAAACTTGCCCTCCCTGCCACCCAATCCAAGTCTGTCTGGCGACAGGAGCAATTAACCACGGTCTGGACGGCTGTTTTTAAGGGCGACCGAGTTGTAAAAACGCCTCGCCTTGCCCTTCAAACTGTTGGGAGAGTTTTGTTACAATACATATCCAGGTTTTATTATCTGCCAGGGGCACAAATGCATACACAAAGTATCTATGTATATATTGCGGTGCGTTGAAGGCGTGCAGTTGGTGAATGAAAGAGGGAGGGATTGGATTTTTGGTACCGAGGGTACGCCAGTCTGGCTAGAGATAGGTTACGTGCCGTGTCCGTGGGCTATTAAATTAAATATACGTCCGCTTTGATGGCCTTTTTCGACTTTATGGATTTATGAAATGATCCTAGCGTAGTTACTCTCTTAATTGTTTTAAGCATGAAGTAAACCCGGAAGGCGGGGTGAGACATATGATGATATTTTTAAATTGGCTTCAGAGTAATCTAACATTTGCAAATACATTTTCACACTGCCTAATCATATGTTTTGGAGAGCACGTGCAGTGCTAAATTTAATTTGTTTTCACAGTCGTAAGGTTTTTGTTTGCTGCGCACATTTTGGCTCCAATCGCCGCCCCACAAACTCAAAGTGCAATGGGATCTCATTGGCGACTTTTTAATTGATTTGGAAGTGCGCAGTAGTGTCTGTGAAGGGAAATCCGCAACGTGTTGACGCCTTTGACAGGCCGACCGATCTGCAACTCGATGCAAATTGTTTGTTGTTTTGATGCCAGTTTTAGCGAAAAACTAGGAAAACGCCCAAGTTCAATAGGTTTAAGAACAAGAGCTTTTAGGCTCAAGTGACAGGCGGATAATTGGTAGAAAAATAAAAATAAGTTTAAACTATTAATTTCTTTCCAACCATTTAAAAAATTAGGTTTTAAAAATGTTTTTGATATGGTTTGAAAAAAGTTGGAGAAGGTCACGTAACTTTTGCATTTTGCAAAACATTTTTGCATTTACTATTTACATTTTCCCCAGCCCAAGTTTCAGTATAGAATTTTCCTCGAACGCAAACACAGCCAACAATACCGAATTTGCTGACTCAAATAAATATATACATACATACATATCTTTTCATACAATATGTTTATATTTGTATCAAATTTTCGAAAATGTGAAGCGTCTCGACAGTGTCACAGACTATTTAAATTACACGTTACCAAGTGTTTTTTATATCTGGTTGAGCTTTTAAAGTAGGCTGGGTTTCGGGTTTTGGATTACCATTATGAGAAACGAGCCTTGACTCGTATTTTAATTAGTGTCTTGTCCGAAGCTTGAGTATTCATAATACAGTAAGAGTTTAGGCATTCAAAATATATAATTTGCAGTTGCAGATGTTTTATTTAATTTGCAAGTTCTCTTATTAGAGGGCACACACCATTTTTTTTAAACAAATTATTTCGCACAGAAAACATATTCGGTTACCACGGAAATAATGTTTCCCCTTTTACACCTGTCAATTTCCAAACATGTAGTGGTCCCCCAGTTTCTGCCTCACGAACCACACGTGCCCGATCTGGGATAATGGACATTTCCACAAGGCTGCCGTAGGTCGGTTCCTAGGACTGCGAACTGTCTTTTCGTGCATTTGCATTAAATGTAAATGCAATTATTTACTCACATGCAAGGCCCACAGCGACCCGGGCACAGCGAATTAAGACCGGGACGCATGTTTGTTGACAATTAATGCCTGGTTTTTCTTGCAGCTATTGCTGCAGCTGAAACTGGGCGGTGTCTGTGGTCTAAAAATGGCGTGTGCAGAGTGTGTGTATGAACCCAGTTTCGCAGTAATTTCCGCATAACTCGGACACGCAGACACACGAACGAAACCGAATAATAAGCCCCAGCGAAACTATAAAACTCAGCTCTACGTCACTGGTCAGCGGTAACCCCTTTTGCGACCAGAACTTAAATGAACGCATCCGCTGAGGCGTGAGCTGCTCAGCTCTGCTGCAGCACAAAAAATATTCCAATCATGCATTTGGCCTCCGATGCACTGAACTCTTCCTCTCTTAGGGCAGCGGTGGCTGCCTTTTCATCATCATCCTCATCATCACAAGCAGTAGCGTCACCAGCGACCCAAGTTGATTATTATGTAGTCGTGGTTTGTCTGGGTGGCACTTGGATGCCTTCTTTCCACTCGCCTTACTTCGATGGCAGAGGTTATTATCCCCTGATTAACAACAACTCCGATGATTCTCTTTTACATATTAAAAAATGTTTGCTATGTGTAACCTTTTTTGTTTCTGGTGATTTTTTCACAAATACTTTATGCGAATACGACAACATTTCACCCACTGTAAGCTACCATTATCACAACTATGGATAAAATATAGTATTTTATCGGATAACGCGGTTCTACGAAATATGTCGTCACGTATGCAACTTCTTGATACTTTCAGCAGATTAGATACCAGGATAACAGTTTGAGTGTCGACTTCCGGCGTTCCCATGTGTTTGTTCAATATTTAGCTTTCCACGGGTATCAAAATAAGATTATATTGGAGAGACCAGGCATGATTCTTACTTGACCGCGAACAAATATTACACATTTTGTTGTTCTGTCCGAAACCAACAATCTCGCGCAATACAACTTTATGTTGTGGAACTTTGAAAGCAATAAAGGACAAACAAACACATAATTTCAGTGTCAACTGGGAAGTATTGATTTTTTGTTAACGTTTCTTCGAAAAAACTCTCGCCCCGCACAATGTGAAATCACTTATTTTGGCCATCCACGTCGTGGACTGAGTACTGTATATTGGCCCAAAACAGCAACGGACTCGGAAACGCGCGCCGCCATTGCATTCTTGGCACCATCTCCACGAATAGAAGGAGAAACGTTGGCAGCTCGCGGGCCTCGCATCCGACCCATTCCCCCAAGACATACGTACATGCAGATGTATATACATAAGTATAGCATGACCCAAGTTGACTTGCATGTAGTTCTGTGTGTTTTTTTGGCATGTTTCATTGGCAGGCGCGCTTAAAATATGCAGAATAAGTCGCGCAGCAGGTGGAAGGGCTGCAAATTTGAGGAAGGAGAAGGAGGGAAGGAGGTGGGTACTGCTATACACTACACACCCATTTTCAATTGCTCCCGTGCGGCATTTTATTGTTCGCCCGCCCGATATAATAAGAATAAGTACACTGAACCACCTATGTATGTACATATCTCGAGCAATGGGAGCCGGAGCAGGAGAAGCCCTTTTATCGAACTTCTACTGTCAGCTAGTTTAAAACCAGTAAACTCGGAGTGTGCTTTTTCAAGTCCTAACTTTTAGAATTGGGTGAACATGCTACGACCGAATAATGCTCATTACGCTGTGCCTTTGCCGGACTTGATTTTTTTCAAATTTGATTCAGATTGCTTTCAAATTCCACTGACAAACACACTGATGTTATTTGTTCCCCGCCAAAACAATATAAAAAAAAAAAAAACAAACAAGCTTGTTCATAAATGTGTATTTTTTACTGCTGACCATTTAAACTTATAAAAAAAGAAGAAGAAAATAAATTGCGTCAGAGCAGCGAACAGAACAATACGTATTGATAATTTAAGCAGAGTCCGACAATAATTGATAAAGGTAAATAAACGGTGGCACAGCACGCTGACGTCACAAACGGCAGCAACATTTTATCAGCAGTAGACGGATGAGAAAATAAATAAATATATTATTCAACGTTGACTATTGGTAACAGTTGTCTGGTTATGGAAAACACACGCCTGAACTATATATTTTGAAGAATCGTTATTAATAAATAACCGAAGTGCGAATGACGCGCGAGGTTTTTGTACTTGTAAATTGCTTGGCACAAAATATATGTGGGGGAAAGTGGACAATCATAAGGCTGGCATATATTTACATGGAATATTCCGATGATTCAGTTGCAGCTCTTTGTTTGCACTTCGTAGCTTCCTGGGCACTCAATTTACTCTCTTTATTTTCGCACTATTGATTCTGATAAGCCGACACCTTATCAATGGGACCGGAGGCCGTTTTTCGACTCTCTGCGTTTAGGAAAACTTAATTTTTGCACATGGCAAGGCCAGCGTAATAAAATTAAGAGAACACTCACACAATTACACTACCACTTCTTTATTTATAAAATGATTATAAATTTTCGGCTTTCCACTTTTTATATTGTATTTATATACATTTGTTTTATATATATATTTTTTTTAATTTTTGGCACGAGAGAAGACAAACAAAACGCGGAAAGAAAAATTCAACTTAGTATCTCGAAAGGCCGCGCACTCCGAACGATCCGTATCCGTCAGGCCGAGTTCTCTCTTTAATTTGCCGGACAGCGAGTGTAAACGTTAACAGCCCCCATTCGTTCGGCTTAGCGGGTAACATTATGTCAGTGTTGGCTTAATTTTAACGCTAAAAATAGCCAATCCATCACAGACATAACATAATTTTTTTAGTAGCAGGTATATATGAGCAATATTTAATCTGCTAATCTTTTGCCTAACTGACGCTCCGACAATCGTGTCAAAACCGACTTTCCCGCTCTCTCTCTTTGCGTTTTAACTATTGGATGAGGAAGGAGCTGTCAAAAGTAAACGAAAGATTTCATTTTCAACAAATTCAAATGATCAGAAAAATAAATGTTACAACTGACAGAAATATTACATGAATAATTTTTTCAATCGAAAAAGAAACAAGCAAATAAAGAAATTTGTAGATGAAATATAAATGAATGGTCGCTGAAATTTCGATGACTTATTGATGAATAATCGATGAAAAGTTGGTAAATCATTAATGAATAATTGTTTAATTTTTTGGCATAAGTGTTGATGATTTTGGCTTAAACGTTGATGATAAATAAATGATTAATTTGTAATTGATGACAGCCCAGAACTTTTAAATGTTAATTTCATCAGTTAATGTTTTGAGTAATTTTCCATGCAATTTCATCGATGATTAATCAACAACACGTGTATATTGATGAATTACTGATGAATGGTACTACACTTTAAAACGGCTAGAGCGGCAGCACTGTTTACGGTTAAAGTGCGCAATGTTATCGCTAGCGGGTACGGAGAATAAAACAGGCGGCAACCGCATGCCGCTCTCTTATTTTCTTCGCTCTTCAACAGAATATAAACGGGTTTTTACAAGAGAGGAACTCGGCACAGCTGACTACCCTGCAGCTTACAACAAGTGGCTCTAAGAGACCAAAACAGAGGAAGCCTGTGGAAACTCTTAGCTTCGCTTAGTCAGATGTTATAAACAAAGATTTAGTTAAATTGCCACTCGCACTGTAACGCCCTTAGGAAAAACAATAAGATGTATGCACGCCACACATTTAAGAGAAATACAATTAATTTTAGTTTTCAAATATAATTGATAAGAAATTGTATTTTTTAAATCTGATTTTCCATAAATTTAACAGGAATCTTCGTCAGGATAGCGAGGTTCCTAAAAATATGATTCATACAAATGGGTAGTCGTAGCACTTTCCCTGGGAAATCGGGACTGAAAAATGAAAGCGAGTAATTGGAATAGTAACAACTTTGTTGAATAATAAAATCAAAGTCTACGGAATGTTTTATCCTAAATCCATATTTGCCTTCTAGTTAATTGCTTAGTATTTTCAAATTGTAAAATCATTTAATATAAACTTACACACATACATACGTATGTATCTAATGGGTTTTCACAATATGAATATAAAATATTGTTTAAATAGACGCCAATGTTGCAATGGTACATTGACATGGGACGAAGTCATTATCATTTAGCCTGCTCCTGTTTTTGCATAATCACATAATATTGAAACACGTGAGAACTAAGTGAGCCCATTTGCATGCAGACGCCATAAACCGCAGCAGTTGTCCCGTCCCGTCTACCGTTCCCCACCGCCCGTTCCCCGTTACTTGTACCACTTTTCATTTGTGTTTTGTGTTGGCTCTGACTTCGATTAGTTTCCGTTGGCCATTGTTCAGAGTCGAGAGGGGTAAGAGCAGAGGGACAGAACAGAGTAATAGCAGTGCAATGGCCATTGTTGCCACTCGTTCCCAGTCAGAGTCCGAGTCTCTCCGCGTTCCGTTCCTTTCCCTTCCGTGTCTCGTCGCTTCTCGTCCTGTTCGCCCATAACCTCAAAGCAGACAACATAAATCAAAGACAAATTTGCACTTCAAGTGCGCTTTCAATAAGTTAGCCTCTTTGTTCTTGCTTTGTTTATGCTGCCTTTCCTGTTGCCCGTAAATCATAATTTAGAGCTCTGGTGGAGAAAAGCGGAATTGAGGAGTCTAATACTTAAACAACATGTGACAGGCATTTTAAAGGTGAAGAACAAACATCTTACGCTACTTTATCTACTGACACATTTCTTATTTCATAAAACATTTTATAGAACCCAAGAAAAATGAGAATATTGATTTTTTAAAAATTTCCCTAAAAAAATTCTCAAGTTTCTTGTCTTATTGTTGAAAATTCTCTGCTAAGAGCATTTGGGTTTTCCTGCGTTAGTATGTAAATGTGGGCACCATTAAGGGTCCATTCTGGTTAGTTGGAAAAAAAAAATCGATTTTTTTTTTTTTTGCATTTT
>JAEIIJ010019937.1:6316-28066 GCA_018904815.1 Drosophila ogumai | reverse complement strand
ATTTGCATGACTATGAGGACTCCGACTATTTGTACTCAGAACCTCATGACTATTATAACTTAGATTCGCCTGATCATAAGGACTCGGATTCGAAAGACCATAAGGGCTCAGATTCAAAACACCATGGGGACTCAGATTCGAAAAACCATGGGGATTTAGATTCGCATGACTCTGAATACTCAGACTATTTGCTCTCAGGACCTCATGATTATTATAACTCACATTCGTCTGACCATAAGGACTCAGATTTAAAACACGATGAGGATTCAGATTCGCCTAACCATGAGGACTCAATTTTGAAAGATTATAAGGACTCAAAATCCCCTGAAAATAAGGACACAGATTCGCCAGACCTTGAGGACATAAAGTCGAAAGACCATGAGGTCTCATTTTCGCCTGACCATAAGGAGTTCGATTCTAAAAACCATGTGGATTCAGATTCGCAGGACTATGAGTTCTCAGAATCTTTATACTCAAAACCGCATGATTATGATTTTGATTCGCCTGACCATGAGGACTCTGTTTCAAAAGACCATAAGGACTTATATTCTCCTGATCATGCGGACTCAGGTTCGGAAGACCATGGGGACTCATATTCGTCTGATCATGAGGACTCAGGTTCGAAAGACCATGAGGACTCAGATTCACCTGACCATGAGGACACAGATTCTCCTGACTATGAGGACCTAAATGATCTTTGCTGGAGGATTTCTTATCCAATGGTGAGTGTGGATTGCTTTGGATATATGTACCATTAATTATATTCATAATTTCCCTTATTATCCAGAACGCCATTTGGTTCTGGCTTCTACCCTTCACTCTGATGCTTTTGCCCGCAGTCTACTGCAGTCATTATCTGCGATGTCGCATGCGGTGTTTAACGAGTACTTCTGAGGATACGCTGATATCTTTATGCGAGGAGAACTATGTTCCTCCCTGCACTCTGCCAGTGGGATTACCACACAGTACCTGCTGCAGATATCTGCCAGTAGTGCCGGAAACGAATGTCGATCAACTGGAGCTAAGAAAGGATGTATATGTCCATCAACGGGTATCGATACAGGAAGAAACAAAAGAGTTTTATAAATAAAAATTGACTTGAAAAATATTTGCAATTGGATCAGGCTTAATTAGGATATTATTTTTATTACCGTATAATTGTTGCAAACCTACTTTCTGAAATATAAAATTAAACTGCGTATAAAATTCATTTCATTTTAAAATAAAGTTTTACAACTAAATGAAACTTAAGGAAATTGACGGAATATGACGGTTTCAAATAATCAAAAATTTTGTTTGCATAAATCGCTTTTTAACTTCTATACCATAAGTGCTTAATAGTGTTTGTCGATACTCGATGTAGTTACAAAGTTACATCACTGAAATGGCGTGCTCTTCAGAGCAACTTACTCCTTCAATGATAATTTCTTTTTCGTTTTTATCGAAACCACGTTTTTTCAACTGGTCAACATGATTTCTCAAAAACGACCAAACCGATTCTCCTGATATTTGCAGTATATGTTCATGTTTCTTTTTTACATTATTTTAAGAATATCTTAGTCTATTCCGTACCCGCATTTATCTAGATCATAACTGCATTTAAATTTTTTAAATCGACCTAGCCATAATCCTGTTGGCCATGGCAGTACCATTTTGTCAGTACAGTACCTCGGCTACTTCTAAGAAATTTGACTATATTTCGACTTAAAAAAACTTTTTTTTTTAATACTTTATACCTTACTTAATAACTGCTAAAAAATAAAATTCAAATTGCTAGGACTTTAGAAAATTAAAAAAAAAAAAATGGTCAAAAAACGGCTGTCACATGATTCAACCCCCATAATTCAAAATAGCATAAGAACCATAATATCACTTCCTAGCACCAAAAGTCAATGGATTTACACTATTTTTAAACCACAACCAAAAAAAAAAACATTATAAACAACATACAATTAAGCTTCCATTTAAAGCCTGGCTTGGTTTCTCCATGACAATGATCCTGCCCTTTGGACAATGCCCCAGACTGCTGGAGTCAACGGCCCTGAGTGTGTACAATAGGAGTAAGGATACTATTCCTGGCTGCTGTTCTTCGGACTGGCTGACGCAGCTGCAGCAATCCTCGTGTCCGTTGCTTAGATTACTAATTCTAGGTTTAGTGACGCTGCCGATCTACAATGCCGTTCTTATTCTGGTGGGGTGAGTATTGTGATCAAAGATTATGTCCAGAATATAAACCAAGAGATCCTGCCTTAGCTGGCATTTCCATTGCAGCACCAAGAGCAATGCAAAGCATTTAATGCTGGACACGAGACCTATGAAGCGTCCAGTCCCACAGCAGCCGATAGTTCCCCCAAAGCCACCACCACGCATAAGGCGTCGTTTAGCTTTAACTTCTCCTAAGAGACCAAGTACTTCCGCACCTGAACCCGTACCCTGTCCCAATCACAAAAATCCATTTGCCGAACATGAACAGTACCAGGTTCTGAGACGGAATCTCCAGTTAGTACTAAAGAGACTGCAGAATCCGCACTTAGAAATTGCACCTCCAAAGCTACCGGAATCTATCATACAGCCTTCCGAGATACCTTCGGAGATATTTTCGGATGTGGCCTCCTTGTGCCCGTCTCAGGTCCAGAAGAAACGCTCAAAGGTCATCTTCAAGCGCCTTTGGCAGAAATGGAGAAGCCGAAACAAACTAAAGAAGTCTAAGAAATCACTGGTCAGCGTTTCCTCTCCCAGCTGCTCCAGCACCGACGTCTCTAGTTGTTTTTATGTTTATTTAGAGGAAACCTAACCAAGTTCGAAGGCTGCACACAGTCGTGTATTTTTATTGAAAAATCCCAAGCAAATATGTTATATTTTTTTACGATTAAAAGTGTGCTATAAAGGCCTTGCCTGGGGAACGCCTTGATCTTTATTAGAACACATCCGGTAGCCGACGCCGCCGTCGACAAAAGAGCTAAGCAGCAAACCTTGTTCTCGCATCAATCAAATGAATACAAAAAAAAAAAAAAGAAAAGAAAACAGAGAAACAAAAATTAACTCTGAACACAAAAGTAAAGCAAACAAAGCCGAAATAAGCCGAAGCAACTACCGGGTAAGCTTGCTCTTGCGCTGACTGCCTGATTAAGGGGCAGCGAAAGCAGATCGCTATCGACACCGACTCTGACTTCAAACCACTCCACAGGGCCGCCAGTGCCAGTGCCAGCACCAGCACCGGCTCCACCTCCAACATCCAAGTGCAGCTCCATCATTGTCTGTGCCACAATGGCAGGAAGGGATGAGGCCAAAGAGCACGGGAAAAAAGCAACAGAAGCTGGAACTTAGGGCCACCTGAACAGGCAATGCTCTACGGCTAAAAGAGCTGTGAATAATCTAGAATTGAGCTTAAATAATAAAAAAAAAAACATTCGAATAATAATTAAAAAAAAGGAAAGGTATTTTTGCAGAGAAATAACACCTTTAAAAAGAACATTCGATGATATACCGTAAAGAAAAAAAAAGATAAGATAGGAATATAATGTTATAAATAAGATAATTTATGTTATAATAATTCATATACATATATATAATTTTACACAGAATAAGGGAACCCTTATGAAGGGCATTTTACACACACGAAAATTACTGATACAAATGAGCGCAGACAAGACAACTCCCAGACGAGTCTTTTGTTCTTCCGCTCTTGTAAGTCAGACCCAGAGATACAGGTCCACAGTCGATTTTGTATAGCAAGGCACTCACGGAGGCAAGGCCATTGAAAAGTGAAAAGCGGCGTATGTGTTTCTTTAATATAATTTTTAGCTAAAAATTAAATCACGTTTCTTATCAGCGATGCGATGCGAGGCGATGCGATTGTAAGTGCCTTTCTTTTTCGACAATTACCAAAATCATAAAGGCAGCCAACAAAATTACCTAGCAACAAAAAAATAACAAAAACTAAAGCAGCAACAAGTAGCGAGTAAGAGTAACAACAACGAAATTTCACTTTCAATTTCTGTGTGTGTGTTTATTCGGTACAAAAACAAAAGACTTAAGGCACGAACTCGGCCGCAGTGAAGGTTAAATCGTTCGATTTGATATTCAATCTACGATTTCGAAAGCCGTCATGCCTATGCACCTGAAACCCTCCGAGGGAGGTCTTAGCTCCCACCTGAACCGCATAGACAATTTGTCCCATGGATAGATCACTTCTCAGCTTGCTCTTCCTGCATTTCGATTTTCAGTTTATACATCCTTGCAGGGTATTATAATTTTAGTCAGGAGTTTTCAACGCAGTGAAGGAGACATTTCCGACCTTATAAAGTATAAATTTTCCGTCTGTCCGTCCGAGGATTTTTATTATTGCATATTATTTCAGAATTTTTAGTTTAATGAAAATCGCTCAACTTTATCAAATTTTTTATTTTATTAAAACCAAATTATTATATATATTATATGTACATATGTCTAAATATTCAAATGTTATATATTCCCTGTTAATTTTTCTATTAATTTGACAAGAATGGATAAATTCTTAATAATCCAATTGCAAACTTCAAGGGTGTACAAACCTCGACGTGCCAAAGTAAGCTTCCTTTCATGTTTGTTTTACCTTTCCGTCGTGAAATCTAGTCCACTTGCGAAACAGAGCATCTCGCAGAGTTTTCTCGTCCGAAACTGGCACAAACAGAATTTCAAAAGCTAAAGAAAAAGGCAATATAAAAAGGAAAAGCCAGAAAGCAAAAGCTGCTGCACAAAAAACATCAAATGGCAAATGGCACGCAATGGAATTGGGCATTAAAATGCACGCAATCAAGTCGGCCAATTTGATGTACAGTGAAAGGCAGTGAAATGTATGGCATGTAAAGCGTGAGAAAGCATCTGGCCTCGAATTAAGCCAGGAATTGCCAACCGAGAACCCTCCTGGACAAAGCACAGATTTAAACAATTATAAAAAAAAACATAGAAAAACTGCCAGAAATCAACATCATCTGTAAGTATTTGTTTCACTTTATTATATTATTTAAAATTTAACTAAAATGTAAAGAAACTTTTCGTCTATATTATTGTAAGAGAATTTGTTAACTTATTTTACTACTCCCAATTTATTATACCCTTTGCAGGGCATTCTAATTATAACCAAAAGCAATCTTTTAATTATAATTCTTAATCAGCATCAAGAGCTGAGCCATAGCCATGCACCCGACCTGTGCGGATTTTTGTTTTCATTTGAACCCAATTTTCTGACGTTAATTCGCTTTTTTTCGGGGAGGCGTGACCGGTCAGGAATTACGCTGGTGATTGGACGCGGGTTCGGTATTGATTTAATATTGGCTTGGATTGGGCTGCTCTTATGAAACCCTTTCCATTATGCCCGAGCACATACCGCAAACTCCGGCGAACACCTATGCAAATGAGACGGAGCTAAGGCTGCCACCTCCTGCTTTCTATCGTGTGAAACGATAGCCGAAACGCCAGCAAAAGTGTTATGTGCTGCGTATTTTGTAAATCATATTTCGAATTTGAATTTGCATTTGCCACGGCTTGACGCAGTCCCAGATGGAGATGGTGCTTCAAGATGGAGATCTGACCGGAGACGTTTGGCTGACACGGCACTTGGCCGTTTGTCTTTATGCTAATCAAACATGTTTGTTTACAAAATCCCCAATCTGATAACAAATGGTGGCTGCTGTCGCCTCCCCCAAAGAAATTGGGTGGCGACCGGTTTTACCTAGCTGAGTTATCGAACCATTAGGTGTTAACCCATTTAAAATTTTCCGTACCTGAGATTAAAAAATATGTTAAAGATAATATACTTAAATTAATAAGGACTTAAAAAGTTAAGAAAATTCAAAAAACGTTCTGAACGTTCTGAAAATGAATTTTAAAATCCTACAAAGCTTTACAATAAAAAGTTATACCAGCCAACACTATTAATTAAAAAAATGTATACAAAACTAAACCTTATTGCTTAAAATTAATTAAATAAAATCAAATAAACATCTAATAAAAATCTAAACCAGTGGAAGCAAGTTTTGGCTGGAAGTCCGTTCCATTGGAATATCAGATATCGCTGTTAGCTAGTAAGCCGCGCTCTGTTAACACTCTGTTATTGCCTAACAGTGACTACGAAGGAGCTGACCAAAGCAACGCATAAAAAACTGAATTTTCAATGCAACTCACAGCTCCGCGGAGTGCAAACCAAAACTGTTTTTATGCTGCTGCTCTTGTTGCTATTGTTGTTTCTTTTGTTGTTGCTTTTGCTGGACTGCTGCTCGTATATGGCTTTCGGACGTGGCGGGCCTGAAGCTCAACGCAGCGCCCAAACCAAAATCAAAGCTGAGCTCAAAGCTAAACTCACACTCTCTGCTACTCCACTCGCTGCACTGCGAGAAAATATTTGCATTTTAAATAACATATAAAATAAATTAAAGATAAAAGAATTAATATAATAAAAAAAATATATTAACTGCATTTTAAGCTTCTGACCCTTCATGCGTATTTCTTCAACTTCGAAATGTTTATATTATTTGCCAAGTATCCTTTAGCTAAACTAAACTTTGTATTGTATTTAACTATTTATATCAATTGTTTTTTAGAAACATTAAACATATACATATATAGCCAGAAACTTATATTCTTTTATAGAAACTATATAAAAATTTTATAAGTATTTAATAATAAATTATTTATGGTATTCCATTTTGATTTGTGGTTATTTCTCTGTTCAAATTAATTCCAGATTTATTCAGTCTGGCAATCAACACAAACATCGCTTAAAATTTCCCATCCCAAATGTGGATAATATTTCAGGATCCGTGAGAGAGCACCATCGGTTGCATTTCAAGGGCAAGGTATCAGAAACACAAAAGCTAACAGTAAAAAAATTGAGAGCAGAGCAAATAATATTTTGGTGTTTGGTAAGAGATGCATAAGAAGGATATGCACAAGAGAACAACAAGAGACAAAGGAAAAAACAAAATAATATAACTAAATAGCCATAGATTTTCTTTACTCACCTTTTGTTTGTAGCGTAAAAACTGCAATATTCTTTCTCTGATATCCTTTTCAAATTCATATAAAAAATAATGATAATTTTAAAAAATCACTGGCACTATTTTCACATAAACCACAGTAAAAAAAAATAAATAAAATTAGATTTGACTAAATGAACCGCACTTTTTGGCCTCTTTTTGCCCGTTTTCCACCTTTTCTCTTTCTCTTCTTCTCCGCTTCGCTTAAACCGATTTCAGCAAGGAGAAGGACACGAAAAAATAGACGGAAACTAACGGGACTTGCTCACATTACTGACACACGCGTTCGAGTTCGCTCGCACTTGAACTTCCACTTGCACTAAACAAAAACTGAAATAAAATCGAACGCTACGCAGCCACTGCATAGATTTTTCCGTATTCCCGTTTTTCACGTCGAGACGATGTTTTACCGCACTTTTCCGAACGTTTTTCCCGGTTTTTAACCCGTTTACGCAGGAGCGCACGTTTCGCGACCGAACAAATGGCGTGGGCAAATGCGAAATGAATAAGAATAAGGAATTGCAGGACACTGAAAGACGGCGAAATAAACGGGACTCTGGAAGCGACAAGAGAGCGACACACTCTCTCTCTCTTTATGGAAACACGATCCACTTTGTGGACATTATTTGTTGAACCTCAGTTCCGGAATGGAATAGGGACAAAATTAAATACATATGTTTTAATTTATAGTGCATTTGATGTTTTAAATTAAAAATAATGTTTTTATTTTATTTTCTCCAAATTAAAGTATTATATATGGTAATGTATAAATATTTAATCTTTTATATGTAGTATATCTAACGTAAGTAAGTGATCGGTTCTTAATGATCTAATTGCGAACTGCAAGGGTATAAAAACTTCGATGTGCCGAAGTAGGCTTCCTTTCTTGTTTTCAGTTCATTTCTGAGAAGAAAGTACCTACGACTCCTTCAAAGGTTAACTGCTTCTTTATTATTATTTTTTATTAAGGCTGATTTTCTCAAAGTGTCGACGTCGGCGTCGCTGCCTTGGTCGCTGTCGTCGCCTTGTCTTGGCAGCTGGTGGCAGCGACGGCCTGGCTCCGCCGGCAGAGCTCGAATGAGTTTCAGTTTCTCAGCTTTGGAGCCCAGTTCGTTTCAGTTCAGTCCAACGTGCGAGCTCGCAGTGACAAGTCAAGAAAATACGAGAAAAACGAACTGAAACCAAAAAGCGGTCCATTTCGCCTTACTGGGGGCCAGGATTTTTGAAAGTGACTAGTGACTAGTGGCGGAAAATGTGCGTTATTTACCCACGACAGTTGTAGTTTTTCCAGCCAGAGCAGTGTGTGTACCAGTGTCCATATCAATCGGCAATCTCCAATATCGAAACCAAACTCCAATTGCAAATCGCAATCTAATTCCCACTGCCATTTCAAGGAGAATCGATTTTGCGGCTGACAAAGCTCTTGGATACACGCGGCGCGGAGTTGATTTCAAAAATGGTGAGTGAGTGAGTGCGAATGTGTGTCAGAGGCATGGTTAGCTTATATAGCTACACCATGGAAATTATCATATCCACAAGACATAAAGCGGCACCCCCACACACCCCCTTTGAACATGAAGCATGCCAAAGAATATTGAAAGTCCGTTGACGCAACGGAAAAATGAATGTTAAGCAGCAGCAACTCCATGGCACTTGGGGAGAACGTAAACGTAAACGTAGAATGCACGGTTCAAAAATTGTTATTTAATCATTATTTTAAAGTAAATATTAGAGATTTTTTTTTTTTTTCAAAGAGTATTTTGTAGCTGTTTTCATTTAATAACCTATGCTTTTCGAGACTTTACTAAATGTTTAGCATGTTCATGTTTTAACTCAACATCAAAACAACTAAAACTATGTTTAGGCCACTCAATATTTGGCCATGACTTTTATCAAGTCTCTTTTTTTATTTACAAAAATAATTAATTACATTTTAAGCTTAATTCAGGCAAGCTTGGTGTTTTGAAGGTATTAATCTTATAGAAAATGTATTTTAAATTATCTTCGTTGTGACGAATTAATGTTTACTATTATCTTTTATTGTTTGTATTAAAAATAACTATTTCGTATAAAAAATATAAAAATTCTCAAGTGCTTATAAGTTTTAATTTTGCAGAACTTATTCTCTATAGTACAATGTGATAAATTGACATGTATAATAAAAAAACCAAGTGTATCTGTGATATTTTTTGCTTTTAAAAAACTGTAAAAAACAGAAATAAATATATAAGACTTATTAAAAATGTATATTAATTATAGAACTCAATGCGTTTAATTTAAATCATTAAAAGTACTCTTAGCTAGCAAAATGCTAGCTAAAAACCTACTTATTTTTGATATACACTATAAATAAACAATATTTTTCTGTGTAAGACTGCGAGGCAGAACAAACGGCTGGCTGGCTGGTCGAGTGTGAGAAAAGCAGCAGCACACGGACTTGGGCAACAACGACAACGGGTTCTGTACCGCTACTGCTGACCGACCGAAGTTGAAGGCAAACTTGTCAAAGACAATGAATAAAACGAAATGAAATAAACGATAAAAGCCAGTTGGGGGCCAGAAGTTGTTGAGAAACAACAACACACTGGGATAAGGCGGGGCTGCGTTTTCAGTTTCGCTTTCAAAAGGGGCGAGCGCACCGTGGATTCTCATCAATTGGCCAATTGGCAACGGCTTTTACTTCCTCAGCTGTGAAAGAAAAGCCAAGAAACTAAAAGAAAAAAAAAATCAAAAAGCTAACTGAAAAAGCGAAAAGCGAGGTGCCCTGGTCGAAAAAATATTTCCATTATGGCCGCAGCAGGCGGCACGCCTCAATTTAGCCAGCAAGTAAAAGTTGCAGGCGCACAACAATAGCACTAACAATAACTAGTTTTGTTTTACAACAATTAATATTTTTGCAAAAAGGAAAACAACGAGCGAAAAGGCAAAGCCAAAACCTATAACTCGCCGTCGATTGGCAAATAGTTGTTGGCAAAGCAACAGAAACAGAAAAAAAAAAAAGAGAGGAAAAAACTGGTCTCGGCAAAATGAAAAACCCGCAAAAATTAGGTTCGAGTCTCTCGAAGTCCAACTCAAATATCGAAACGTAAAGTCTCGAAAAGAGTGGAAAAGCAAAAGCCAATCAAAATCCGAACTCTGTTCGCTTTATAAATTAAACATTTGATTTTATGTGTCTCTCGCTTGCTCCACAATGCACTGGATCGGACGGATAATATATATACATATACTATATATATACACCCAATTCCATCATATTTCAGACTGTGGACGAGTGTATAATGTGGAGCAGGTCGAAATGTTGTACGATTTTGAAAGAAAAGTCGCAAAAAACAAAGCGAAATCTTAATTGACAGACGGGTCAAAGTTTTCATTAACTAACTGCCCCTATTTTTACCTAAGTTTAGTTTTAATTAAGATATTTCCAGGGAAATGTAAGCATTATTTATATTTTAAATCAAATTTAATAACAAAGAATTATAGGTTTTTGTTTTTTTTATGAATTTTTAAGTGCTTTATAAAGCTAATAATCTTAAGAGTATGTTGAAAAGGTATTTAAATGATTTTAAATATTTTAAGAGACCTATAAAGTGGGGTAGGTCTAAAATGTATGTAATTCCAAGACTCACAGGAAAAAAAAACTTAAAAAAAAACAATGACAAATGCTAATTGGTTTCCACTGCCTTCGTGCACTTTCCCAGCATTTCGCTGTTTCTGGCTAATAACTCTCTTGGCCCGACCCCGCCTTCAGTCACGCCCCTTAACAATAACAATAACAGTGACACGCGCTATTGACAGCCGTGACTGACATGTGTGCAGGCCGTCACTGTCGGCAGAGTTACACGCCTGAAACGTACTGTACTGAAACTGAAACTCTCACTTTCGTTCGAGGCGAAATGCCGCGCTGACAATTGAATGAAAACACACTTGGCGCTGCCAGAGAATTTTGTTTGCAAAACAAACCATTCAAATGGCAGAGCCAGCAACAGCAACAGCACACTGACGAGCTGCTCGTGTTTACATTCGAAAAGCTTCATGGAAAAATAAGTAAAAACATACAAGACAATATAATTGCAGAGCGACAGACTTTCTCCCTTACAGAAAAACAAGCAACGCATTTTTCTTTACGGCCTTTTGCCAGCTTGGTATTATTTTTTTTATAGCATTGTGACGGAAGTTGCTAATGCCGGCCGACTGGGCGTATACGTAATGCGAGTGTCAGCCAGCGATTACGAGGGTCCTGCCTTGTTTTATTTTCTTCTTTTTTATGCCAGATTTGGTAACCAATCGCGCAATTAGCTTGAGTAAATAGAAAAAACCTGAGAAAGTTAAATTTTTTAAGAAAAATAAACAAAATATTTATGCAATTTTTGCTATTTAAAGTTTTTAATACAAGTTATAATATAAATTAAAATCAAATTTTTTTTTTTATAAGGTTACCTTAACAATATAATTTTTCTACAGATTAAAAGGCAATACAATAATTTGATTTATTTTCAATACATTTTCCTTAGTATACCTTTTTGACCTTTTGTTTACCTCAAAACTAACCCTGAATCTGTGTGACTATTTTTTGGTGTGATTAAATCAATTTTATGGCAGCTTGACTTTACATAAATTAAATGCGGACAGGCCAAGCCAAGCCGCTCATTGTTAGCAAACACAAAGCATTTAAAGTTAACATTAAGCAATCAATAATATTTCTATGAAATAAATGTGAGTAAATGCCACACGACTCACAGAACAAGCTGCTAAGCTGCCCCAAGTAGCTGGAGCAGTAACCATTTGGCTTTAGTGCTAAGCTCAGTCAGAAGTGCCTGGAAAATATCTATCTAGATTCTTATTCTGCGATACTCGAGAGACTGAGAGGCAGGCGAGCTGTCACTTTTGGCCTAGCCCTGACAGCCCAGCTGCAGTAGTAGTTACTGGCTTTCGGTTTTCGGTGTGTGTAGGCCGACACGTAAATGTACAGAGAAAATCGAGTTGCTGCTGGGAGTCGCGCTCACTTTTATGCTGATTTGTGTGCATAGTTTGGCTGAAATCGAAACGCATCAAATGGTTATTGAACCCCTCGAGACAAGACAGTCAGTCAGTCAGAGAGACGGACAGGCAGATAAACATATGCTCTGGGAGTGAGAGTAAATCAGCAAGTCATTGCACAGAAAGAAATACATAAAAAAAACTAACTAGAGAGATTTTTCATATAACAAAATTATTCTTGTATTTATAACTTCAACAAGGAATCAGCTTTACTCTTAATTTCAATGATTTTTCAATCGAAATAAAAAACTAGTTTACAATTAAGGCAATCATCAATCAATTTCCATGACAATATTGCTCTATTAATGTCAGCTTGAAAGCATGCCGCATATTTCTCTCTCTGCACGGCTACCGCCAGCACCGCCAATCAAAAGACTGAGGCAACGAACTTGGTGCGCGCACCACTATTGCGCTGTGCAAGTTTCAGTTTTAGGGTCTAGCAGGAAGTGCGACAAAAGCCTGGCTCGGCTCGCTTTGTTTGCCTGCTGCGACGAGATCCATCTTAATTACCCCGCCAGTCCAATGTCACCGCGCACAAATAAATGTTAATTATGCTTGAGCCAAATCTGAATCCATATGCTTAGGGGGATCTACGCGTGTGTATCAATCATTTGTCAGCTACAAAACGGAGAGGTGACAAACCGAAATAAAAGCCAATTCAGCGCGAGCGGCAAACTCGTTCAGCCGCGTCATTATATAAAAGGCGGAGTATCTATATTTATCAGTCGTACCCGTACCCGGTGTATATATCCACATCGGCAGTGGCAGCGACATAATCGAAATGTCAAGTCGATGGATGGACTTGGACTGAGCCAAGCGCGGTTGCACAACTCTGGCTTTTAATAATTGAAACTAATTAGGCGAAAATTTATAATTTGTGTTTATTTTGCTGATGCAGATGCTGGCTGGCCCCCTCTCCGTTGGCCATAATTATTAGCAAGTTGTGGAGATGATAGAAAACTAAGGCTATATCAATAAACCTGGGGGTTATTGGTAGGAAAATTTAAGGTAAAAAACGTTTTGCAAATGTAAGATAAAAACAATTTGTGTATACTTGTGATAATATGATATTTATCGTTTATTTTTAAATTTATGATAAATTGAAGGATAGAAAATATTGATAAATCAACCATTTTACCATCAAAATAAAATTGTAATTTCAATTTTGAATCAGTCAATGCAGTAAGAAGATTTTTGTTAAGATTTAGTTTTAATAAAATTGGTCATCGATATTATATATAAATTGGAAATTTTTTAGTTTATACTTTAGATACAAACTAAAACGGTTTTTTTATTGAAATTAAAAATAGAAAAATATATGAAAAATAGTTCTTTTAGAGATTAACTTAATTATTTTAATTAATGATTACTATTGTTATGACATTTACGATATTTTCAATATATTGGCTATTGATTTTTCTACCAATCAGTATCATTTGGCAATAAATTAATCCACCCTGCCGAGACTCTACGACCAGACCTGGCCAATAAAGTAACTTGACTTAATACCGTTTTACTGTCTAGGCCATAAACATGAGCTTTGATCGAGGCATCAAACTGGCCACTAAACTGGCCCAGCCTCGAGGCAATCGGGCAGGCATTTAATTTGAATATTCACCATCTTCGATGCCATGCGTTTGGCCGAACGGGTTTGCCCTGGTGTCTCCGATTTTGGCCAAAAGGTTAAAGTTGATGCCGCCAGCACCTGCTTACGGCTTTCGTCTGAACGGGAGATGCAAACCCCGCATTAACTTGCTAATAATACGAATTTCACCGTTTCTCGTTGCCGCTTCCCTATGATTTTTTGTGTCTTTTCTGTTATTATTTTTGTTGGTTTTTGTTGTTGTTTTTTGGGCGCTTTGTTTATTAATAAAAGCGCATATATGGACTTACGTAAGGAGGCGGCTGCTGGCGCTTCTGCTGCTGTTGCTGCTGCTGCTGCTGCTGCTGCTGCTGCTTTTCTCCTCGTGTTGCACTTGCTGCGGGCGATGACGATGACATAATGTCCGCACAGTCAGTTCCTTATTGCCGCCAAGGGGCCGAAACACGCCTCAAGAAAGTGCCAGTGAAAATATGATTTTTCGAGAGACGCACACACACTCGGTTTATGCGAAGAATCATTTCGTGGAAAGCCATTAAAGCCACTTCTTATAATAAAATGCCTAATTTGAGCTTATTCTGATTTGGTTGTTTAAATTAAGATTTTTTTTAAATTTAATTATCATTGGGTATTGGAAACATTAGCCTTTTTTGTAATTTTGACACACCTAAGGGCTTGTTTTTGTGGATTTTAAATGCATTTTAAGACAGGATTAACTCTTTAAATGCGCTTGATGTTCGAAGATGTTTGATATTAAATGTATTAAAATGTTATATAAAATAAAAGATAGTTCAAAATGTTTTTTTTTTATTATAAAAGACTTTTAGTAAATGAAAAACAATATTTATTATTTACAGCAAATTATGATTTTATGTATTTTTATTTATTAAATATTTATGTAAATAAGTTAATTTATTTATTTTGAATAAAGAAACCCGATTTTAGTAAATATTTTATGTTTGCCTTGAGTTTTATTTTGTGAGATCAAGTGGATGAGATTTCACAATAGTTATGAATTCATGAACTATATAGCATGAACGTCATAAGAGTCTGGCATTTTCCAGGCCGTTAGCTTTGTACATTTGTCTGTCCGTCGTGGTTTCGCCAGAGTGAGCTTCTGACAAAAAGACCCAGAAATAAAGGCTAATGCTGAAGCCAAAAACTGAAACCGAAATCTGACAAAAAGCCCAAGAAGCTGGCGACACTGACAAATGGCGAATTCTTTACGAGGCCAAAAGCAAGACAAACAAACTGGCAAACAAACGGACATAAATTTTATTGACATTATGAACAAGATCGCGGCGTGTAGGAAATGCTTGATCTGGCGGCACTGGAACGGAAGTGGAGACTGCTGCGCACTCGACTGTTGAGATTTGCTGCTGCTTTGGAATGGCCTGGCATTGCAATGCCGCTGCAAGAATAATGGTTATATGTTCTCGTTCGGTCTCGGTTTCTTGCTGCTGCTGCTGCTGTTGCTACTGCTGCTTTTTGTGATAGTGACTCAGCAACAGTTGGCTGGCACTCACGTTTGGGACATTAAAAACGTCAAACCGACATGCAGTTCCATAATTCAATGGGTGCGTCAAGAAACCACAGAGAGATGTGTTGCTTAATCCATCATGAGAGGAGGCGCTCGAAGGGTCTGCCTGGGTTTACCTGGTGATTAAGGTGGCTAAAATATAGTAATTTTTATTTATTTCGTGAGGAAGAATCTGAGAGAAATAATGAATATGCTAAGGAATTAAGTTTTCATGATTTATCAAAGGTATATATATTTTTTTGAGGCTTGATATCAATGAATGGGTGTGATTTAATAACATAATGAGGGTTATTTTTAAGTTTTACAGAACCCATAAGGAAAATGTTCATTTTAAAGCCTTTAAAACAATAAGTCAACAAAAATATATGCAAATTAAATATTAATATTTTATTTTGAATATATAAGGTATATTAAATAAAATCATAAATAAAAAAAGACAAATTTCCTACCCTATAAATCATATATATTCTGGATCAGCATTAACAGCCAAAGCGTTTTATCCTTGTCCAAAGTAAAACAATTTTTAGCCATTTTTCACCAATTTTATACATCGTAAAAATTCTCAAAAAAAAGAATCATATAAATTCTCAGTGTAAGAAGCCCTAGAACTGGCTCTCGAATTCTTAGCACACATTTCATATACATTTTGTTTACTGTCTGCGGAGCCTCCTACTGCTGCCGCAACTCGTTTTTTAAAAGCGTCAATGGCCGCTTCAGGGTTATGCTGCAACAGGAAGTAATTGCCAGAGACCAAGCCAGATCAGATCAGACCAGATCAGTTCAGGAGGAATCCGGCAAGGCACCGCACCGCACCCAAAAACTGTACTCTAATTGGTAATTGGAGTCGCATATTCTCGCCCTGGCCAGTCCCAACTAATTGCTATAAGCCACGGTGCGATTATTCTAATTGATCCGTGAACCAGTTTCGGTTTAGGTACAAACTGACTCATTCAGTCGCTCTGGACTCGTTTGCGGAGCTCCGGCCGGATTGCGCAAGGTCGTCTGGTCGGGACAGGACAGGTGCTCACGACTTGGCTTAATTGTGACGTATGCAACTGGTCCACCAAAATACAAAACAAAGTAGTTTGCCGCAAAATCAAAGCCAAGCTAAAATTATTGCCCAAACAGTTATGACTTGTGTGACTTTACATCCCACATCCCAAAACGCGTGTCGCGGCTTTTCTTAAATTTTCTCTGTGTGATTTTTTGTATTTTCATTTTTATTTTAATATTATTTTACCTCTTTTTACTTTGTGCTGCGCTGCGTCTCACCTTGAGCTTAATTTCGGTCAAGCAAAAATGCGTTCAAGATTTAATTAAATATAGCGGCGCGACAGAGCCGACAGACCAACGAACGAACGAACGGACGGCCAGACAACATCGATTCGACAGCCGCTAAAATGGTAAATGGATGAGGGGAAAGCCGCTAACGACCACATTTAAATAAATCGCACTTCAAACGAGCTTTCGAGCGTGCAAGCGCCGAACTGCATCTCCCCCAAAAACGAAAGACTTAGGCGACGAACGCGACGTAGGCCCATGATAAATGCAACATTTTGCGCAATTTGTCGCGCCTGTTGAAAATATATTGAGGGAGCATGAGCACCAGCACCAGTCAGCAGCATTAAACGGCAACAAAAGCCAGAAAAAATTTACGCAAATGAATTGCAATTTCTGCGCTCTCTGTGCTTTCGTGCAAGTGAAATCCAACAATCACACAAAACGGCTCATATTTTCGCATACCCTCGATGTGAATGGGTTAAGCGGGGTAGATATGTCTTTACTATATAAAGTATAAAATATATTTCAGATTAAATGGATTTTAAAATTTTTTTTTAACGATTTATTTAGAACGGTTAGACTAAGAATTTATTTTATAGATATTAATTATACTTAAATCCCTAATGGTTTCCTTTTATTTGGTTTTATCTTAAATATTACTTATATTCATATTCATTTAATTAAAATTTAAACAATATAATATAGCCTTAGCATTTAAACATAAAAAATAGTTAAGGGTATCCCCCAATTCGAAACTCTTGCTGCGTTTAAAATGCAATTTTCTCTGATTTTTCATTTGGACTTGCTGTTTCTTTTTCTGTTTTCCTTTTTTTTTTTGCGCAAGACAATTGAACAAATCCAATCATGCTGCTGGAATGCAGTTGGCTTGTCTCTCCTTGTTGCCAGTGGTGGCACCCGGTACTCCCCCTCTCTTTCTTTCTATTATTTATTGACTTTTATTTGGCGCTGTCGTAACCGCAGTCAGACACAAAAACCAAACATACATACAACTAGGCGGCTCTTTTTTAAGCCAATAAAGAAATGTTAGTTAGGCAGCGAGCTACACGGTTAAAATATAAATTATTTGTAATTAACAAATGAACTTCTCTAACAAAAAAAATTAATTTAAATACTTTGGTCTACTTGTGTAAAAGAAAATTAAAGAATTTAAGTAGAAATATAATTTTTAAAAGAGAAAAGGTGCTCAATTTCTAAAGACATTTTTATCAGTTAGTTAATGAAATAATGAAACTATTTAGATTTTTCTAAAATTTATTAGATTTTATCTTATTTCAGTAAAAATGTTGTTAAAATTAACCACTAAGTGACATACTTTCATAAGATGAAGTACAGTATTCTTAAAATTTTCCCCTGTGTAACTTGGCTTTGCTCCAGCGAGCCGTTAGACATGGACACTAGCTAATGATACCAACACATACATATAGAAAACAAAAAAAAAAACCCAGAAAATCAAACACACAATGGACATTTGTGGAAAACTTAGCAATGCAACTTGGACAACTGCCCGAAATGGACAACAAAAAACACACATTTTACGCAAGAATTGTATTGAAAGATGATTTGCTAAAGCAGAAAAAAGCAAAATAATAATAAAAAAAAAAAACAGAAAAGGCAGGAATTCTGAGAGGGGATTTTCGCTTTCGTACGAGGAAAATGAAAGGCATTTGAGAGCCGAGCTTGAGCCCGAGCCCAGTTGGATTTCTCTTTACGGTCATTCCTTTCATGTTTATTTCCGCGCCCAGTTCCAGAGCCAAAGATCCAAAGCGAGAGCAAACCAGTTGGTCCAGTACGAGACCGAGTCCAATCCCCAAACAGTCTCCGTCGCCACAGCAACTTTGCCTAACTGGCCACACGCGATAAGGAACCTTTTGCGTTAGCTGCTTTGCTTTGCTTTGCTTTGGCTTTGAGAGACTCTTGGTAATTTATGCAGCCGTAAATTAATTTAAATAAATAGCCCAAAATATGTATAAGTCGAAACCAGTTTCACTTTTTTTTCGGACGATCGAGAGATCTAAGAAAATTGCGTTCCACTGAGAACGATTAATTGGGGGATGTGACCATAAATTAGTCAACCTTTTTCGGTTCGAGCTGGTGACACGACCTTGAGCGATACCTGGCATTTAATATCCACATCCAGAGCCAGCTTTCTAACTGTAAGATCTGGAATTTAACAGTCAACTCATGCCTGTGCCAATTCTGGCCATTTCTCTTCTCTCCGCGGGCTAACTGTTTGTTGGTTCGAGGGCCTGCGGCTCAATTTGCATAACCCCGGCGTTGTGTAAGGTGTTCTTAATGGAGATGCCCGCGGAATGACCAATAAGGTGAACGGCTAATGGCCCAGAGAACCTCTACTAATAATATAGGTAGACGAGGTTATTTGCCAAAAAAAAAAAAAAAACTACAACTAAAAATAAACATAAACAAAAGCCATGTGAAAGGTACACTTAAGGTTTAGTATTTGTAGTATTTGAATAGGCAAAGATAAAATATATTTTTAAAAAGCACAAAAACAACTGCATTCCCTTTTGGTTTGTACGATTTTTTAGGTTAATGGTTTTTCTTGAAACTATAAAATTTCTTTGAAATTTATACAGATTTGTTTGGATTTAATTTGAGATACTGTCAGCACGTTGCATTTAATCGGCGTGTTGCTAGATTTATCTTTCTTAATGTTTAGGTCAAAGCCAAGCTCGCCATTTATAATTAATGACTCTTTTCCTAATGCTATTTTTTTTTTTTTTTGCCTAAACAGGAAATCATAATAGCAGCTTTGGCTTCTTTATTCTTAATTCGTTTCGCTTTATTTAAGCCATTTTTAGACTCGATTTTCATAGTTTCCAGAAATTATTAATGAAGCTTATAAATTATTAAAAAAAAACTGGTTTTGTATTCTTATTTTGCCACACTTTCTCTAAGCAAAAACAAATCTAAGAAGTTAGCAGGTAATTGTTTAAATTTTAAAAAAGAAATTAATGGATGTTTTGACTATTGATTTCTATTATTATTTGTTACCCTGTTAGGACTTATAAATAATACTCTCTTAAGACCAGTTTATGTGCTATCTTTGTTAGTTATTTACGAATTTCAAAACAAGTTTTATGTACTAAAAAACCAACATAAATTTACATCTGCAATATGAAAAACGACCAGCCTCTTCCCGTCACTTTGGAGAACGCAGGTGAATGCTACTGGAGGTCAGCTTGCCTGGGACCGGCTTTCAAAGTCGAGTGACTCTTCACAAAAACGGCTAATAAGCGTCCAAAGTGCAACTGAAGATGTCAGACCAAAATTTTAACAGCTCTATGAGCAGTGCCCCCCCTAAAGACAATGAACAATGGAACAATGGGGCCGGCACAGGCGCATAACTTGTGACAGTCGAGTTGAATAATTATGGGCAGCAGCAGAAGCAACGGGCTAATTGTTAATTAGTTTGGCCGAGCAATCGACTCGGATCAGGTCGGTGAGGAACTGGGTCAATGTCGCGATGCTACGTGTTCGGATTCCGTGGGCGCCAAAGGGAACTGACCCCGCGGGATCTCACTTGTGCCAAGTGTGCGACTGACCTTCCCTCTGGCCCAATTTCAGGTGGCAGCCGGCAACAAGTGCCACGTAATTTGTCGAAAGTCGACATGCCCCCTCACATATAAATCACAGATTATTAATCGTACATCAAAGCATAAGCCCGAGTGATTAATTACCTCTTGTCTCCCCTCTCTTTCGACAGTTTCCACCGCGGTTGCTGCGAATCGCTTTTGTGATATGTCTGCTGATTGTCTTGCTCTCGCCATCTACAGACAGTGCGCAAAGTAAGTAACTTTATTTAATAATAATTAATTTAATAAGTGTATTAAAAGTTGTGACAAAAAGGTTTACCAAGGGGACACCCGGGTTTGAACCGGGGACCCTTCGATCTGCAGTCGAATGCTCTACCACTGAGCTATATCCCCACTTATATAAGGAGCTAGAATTCACCCAAGAAACGCCACCAAACACTCACATGATCTTGATGCGTGGGCGAGGCATAATGCCTATCTTTGACTATTTTTAGTTCCTTCTTTAGTCGTATATTTCTTCTCTGTAGTTGGTGGGCGGAAGTTGATAAACGACGACTGTTGCCTTTGCTTTTTCTTATTTTGTAACCCATTGTATTGGTTATCTGTCATTATCACTATCACTTCAGCACTTCACTTGTTGCCTAACCCATTGTAAAAAATTAATTAGAGAAAGGCAAAGGGCGTGGCAGCCAAGCCCCGTCAGATAACACCTTAACTCCTAATTAAGCGGTAATTAAAAACGAATTATATAAGGAAACAAAGGAAACAATGAAAGCAAATGGCACAGACAAAACAGAAGTCAATATGTATTTCGAATAGTCATCAGTTTTTATATAACAAGTTTGAAATGCAAATGAATAAAGGCTGCAGACCGAAATGGGCTAGTTCATTAATGATAATAAAGTCTTTTAACAGAAATTAGCTTCGTAGAAGGTACGAAAAATGTGCAAAGACAATAAAGGGGAACTACAAGAAAAAAGCATTAAACATATTTAACGTTTGATTTAAAATATCTGACGGTTTTCAGTAAAAGTTTTCAAGCTGAAGTGGTATATTTTTCCTTGGTGTATATTTTAAAATAAAATAATTACTACAAAAAATTAAAAACAATATTTAAAAAAAAAAATAATAGCAAAAAACAAGGGGACACCCGGGTTTGAACCGGGGACCTCTCGATCTGCAGTCGAATGCTCTACCACTGAGCTATATCCCCATGTTGGCAGGCGGTGGCTAAACTGACACTTGACTGCTAGGACCACTGTTCTTGTTGCAATCGAACATGTTCGATGGTTGGCTATTGAGAATTAACCCTCGGCTGGGTAACAAATTTAAGCAGCCAAGTTATAAATAAAACGACTTGCAATTATACAACAAATTATACATGAAATTAAAATGCAATTATTTATGGCTCTTGCAGAAGCATAAAAATGGATATTTAACTTTTTAAAGCTGGCCACAAATTACAAACGATTTGTAAAGATTGTTACGTGCAGTGAAGGAAAATAATTTATTTGCCAAGGAAATCAGCTAAATAAATAATTATTATTTTAATAAAGTAATTGGTTAGATGATGAAGGCTTTATTTGCAGAGATAACAATTTATACATAAACCCTTTAGAAGGTCAGCAAAAAAGTTTACCTAGGGGACACCCGGGTTTGAACCGGGGACCTCTCGATCTGCAGTCGAATGCTCTACCACTG
>JAEIIJ010019936.1:0-15698 GCA_018904815.1 Drosophila ogumai | reverse complement strand
ATTCAGATTCAAGGGCAAATTCACCGCCGAGCGGTCGCTTTGTTACCACTACAAAACAAAATCATTAATTCCTTCAGATCTATTTCATTGGTGATTCGGCAGTTGAACTAAATCACCGCTGTGCAATGAAGTCGTGAAATTGGGGCGAGACAAAGTTTGCCGGGTCCTCTAGTATGTATATATATTTTGAATGTATATTAATAGGTTTGACTTTCCTCGGTAATAAATAAATAATAAAATAAATAAATTTTGTTTGGCAAAATGTCAACTAAAAAATAAATTTCCAAAAAAAGAAAAAGTTAAACTCTGATTTCGGCAAAACGTAATGAAAGATTTTAACGTGATCAACTTTAATCTTTGTAATGTGTTTCGGTTAACTTAAAAATATTAAGCACTTTTTTAAATTAAATTTTAGTCCCTGTCACACGCATATTTTGATGTTTTTGCACCAAAAAATTGAAAAATCCTTTTTGCTCGAATTCTTATTCTAATATTTCGAAATTGGTTATAGAATATGATAAATTCTTTCAAAATTTGATCACTTGGAGCATTTCCTAACACAACTATGTTAACCAAAATCATTCTAGGAAACTCTGAATATTTTTGGCCGCGGTTGCGGCTTAAAAATAAATCGGTGTAATTAAAATTAACTTAACCTTAACACTTGAGTTTTTTTTTAATGATTCCCACGAAAGCACAAAGTAGCAAGCTAAAATTTAAATTACGTCTTTGTTTTCCTTCCTCTCGGACTAATCTCTTCCCAATTAAATCGTTGCTGGGGGCCGTTTTCCATCTTAATCGGCGACCCGAGGCTTATCTGCATTATGAAATAATGAGTTGGTAAAAAAACAAATATGATTCGAATGGCGGTGCAAACAACTATGACTGTTTAATATATGTACAACTGCACACACTTATTTTGTTATTAACATGCATATAAATAGGAATAACATGTACAACATCGGTCGTCATACTGATAAAATTTGAACTAAACTTTAGCTGTCACTTGGGGATTATTTGAGAATTATAATATGGAACGAGGGGCTTTGTGGGCGCCAGCCGTCTTAGTAGTGGGGATGGCGCAGAATGCCATTGGGACTCGGTGCCGGCGAGTAGTCGGGCACCGGGAATCCCGCCGTGGCCACCACAATCGTCTCTTGCACTGGAGTCTGCGCGGTCTGGCGCATCGGACGACTGGCCTGGGGATTGGGGGCCGGGTACTGCTGGAAGGCGTTGAGGTCCCGGAAGCGGCGGTCCATTAGATTGGAGTCCATCGACATGTGCGCCGCCCGGATGATAGCGTCCTCGTTCACCTCAATGGTCTCCGCCGTGGAGCGATTGTCCGGAACGTAGGCTGCGTTGCTGTACGCTGCGTTGTTATACGCCTGGATCTCCACCCTAAGACATGGAGCGGGAATTAGGTTGAGGTTCAGAAGGATAATCATTTCTACTCACTTCTCTTCTTCGTAGGCACGAATCGGCGAACGGGTGGTCAGAATATCATTGGAATCCTTTCGGGGATTGTACAAAGTATCCTGCGGAGGTAAATCAGTTTTTGTACTATTCTTCTGGGATCTTTTTCTTTATGTTTCTTTTAAAATTATATTTAAATAATTCACAATTTTATATCGCACAAATTAGTCTAAATTTTTAATTCATAGATATTTCAATGCCATTCCTCGCTTCGCAGTTTTTCATAATATTATTTTTAGACAATCTGATAATGGAATCGCCTTGAGATGTTGCACTTCAATGCCAGCTGATTAGAACAGTGGACTTACTTTAATTGGCAAAAGAATTCCTTATTTTCTTGAATCGTGTTTGGGGAGAGCTGCCCTAAGACGGTACCCCCGCACCCAGCACCCAAACCAAGCAATCATTTTCCCCAGCGTTTCGGCGAACTTAGCCCCAAAACCCAGGAATCCGCTATCAGGCGGCCCGAGGCAATTTATCGACGAGGCTTTCTTATCAGTGGTTACCATTACCAGCAACCAGCACCACTACCAGGGTGAGTTAATGGCGGCAAAGTGCTAAGTTTAGCCATGTCGTAGTCGTTGCCCGGCCGCATGAATTTCACTTTCTGCGTTGTTCGAATATTTTAACAGACAAATCAGCGGAATATGAATCGAATCGGAATCGGAATCGGAGAAGACACCGCGATGAGGTCACCCGCTGACCTCAGGTGACAACTTACCGCGCCATCCTTATCGGTGGCAATGCGCGTGGCTCGCACCAGCAGGTAGATGAGCAGGTGAAGGTTAACTAGCCACATAACGAAGCCCTTGAACGATATGATCATCATCGAAATGGCGGACACGGCTCCGGCAATCAAGGTGGCAGCCATCGGATTGACTGGACCGGCGTTCAATGTATTGGCATTCTCTGTCAAAGCCTTCTCGTTGAAGCGTCCGTAGTCGACGCCAAAGATCACGCCGGAGGCCACGTCCATGCAGCAGATGGCGGCCATAAAGAAGGCCCAGGTGTAAATCGAGATCAGGGTACTCTTGGTATTATCCTTGCGCACGCCTTGGAAGGAGAGTAGAGTAAGAGAAGGTGTATTAATTAACAGGGGTGTTTAATGGGTCTCAGGAGTACAACAATATGTTAACATGTGCCACCTCATTTAAACATGTGATTATAAAATGGCTTTGTTTACAGGTGATATATCAATCAGAAGCACAATTAAGTCATTAAATTATAATGATATATTATAATATTAATAAAGGTAGGGCTGCAGGTAATGAATTATTTTCCTGACTGAGTAAGAGGTTATTTAAATTGAATCAAACCCAATTGTTCGAGCAAAGAAAAAATATTTGCGGGGGAATAACCACTTATGAAATTGCTGTAAAACCTCTCATATAGTTTTTAAATTGTACCATTAACTTTTGTGTATTTGGCTTTATGGCAGGGGCTTTCCATTTTATCTTCAAGTTAAGGCTGCCTGATAAAAGAAATTCCATGATTTTAACAAGTGAATCATAAAGCCCTCCCATATCTTTTTATATGCAGTTCATTTCCGCTTCCCTAAATTCTTATAATCATACTCACAGGCTAGTAGCACAATGGAAACGATGAGCCAGCAGACAGAGACTCCCAGGTAGACGCAGTTCCAGATCAACAATTGGTTTGAATCGAACACCGTCTCCACTGAGTTCAGAAATGTATAATCGAATTGCTGGAAGTCGTTGGGGCTCATGCTGCAGCCGCCCTTGAAGTACACATAGAAGAACACCGCCTTGACCATGCTCCCGTAGGTCAGACTATCCGTTATGTAAAGCACACAGCTGTAGGCACATATCGCTGTGATGGTCAACCCAATCCAGATGCAAGCCTGAACCTGTAGGAAAAAAAATTAACTTAATTAAAAATAATATCTTACAAATTAAAAAGTAATAGTTTTTGTCATCCTTAAAAGGTCCAAGAAGTTCTAGCCTTGGCTGTCTATCTGTTGCCAAGATGCTAGCCTGTTATTGGAGTTATCAGACAGAAACCTCTCAATAAACTGTTTTTCTGTAACAGAATTGGTCTAAATGGCCATCCTATAAAATTTTGTTTAAGAAAAATAAAGCACCTACGTTTTTTATTTTTTTCCCCTTCTTAAAAAGTCCAACCTTTCGGATTTTTAATTAATTATTGCTTTTAATACACACACCATTTTTAGATGATATTCCCTATCTAGGTGTTCTTTTCATTCATTTTGTTTACACACGTCAATCCCAGCAACTGATTATCTGCATATCTGTTCCTCTTGAAACGGGGAATCGCACCGAATGACTCAATGCTGATTAGGTTGGTCAGGTGGAAGAGTACTTGCACCCTCCAGAACATCAAATTCCGGTGAGTGGTGCCAATGTCAATTTCAACGCCTGTCTCCCTTATCGAGGATTGGGGAATGCGGTCGGGGTCACGTATGAAGCTACTTACCACTCCGAGAATTCCGGCCCAGAGTACGGCGGTTCTGAGGGAGCCAAAGTGCTTAATGCTCGGCGCCGGCGGTGAATACATTTTGCGGCGACTGTTCGATGGCTTCAGCTATGTCCAATATTCTATATTCACACGGATCCGACCGGAATCTAACTTGGATCGTTCGGGTTGGGTGCGCTCTTGCAGTACGCGACGTCGAGGTCCGTTGGCCAACTAAACGATCGCAATTATTTTCGCGACGCGTTCGCAACTCGTTTATTTTCCCGATAACCAGGCGATAATGGCTCGCTTTGAATTACAGCTTTCGGAATGCGCCAATTGTCCGCGAAGGCTTTTATTTTTATTCCTATATATCACTTCGATTTTACTCGATTTCTCGAGCCAGTATCCGTTCGTTGTTCGTGTCGTTCGTTAACTGAACGCTGTGTTTGTGGCCGAAACATTTATCGGGCCTTAACTTGTGGGCTGCGTTCTGCGTTCGGATGGTAAATATTATATTATCGCTGCTGATAAGGCGGCCCCTTACCTCAGCCCCCTGAAAATAGGGGCCCACGGCATTGACAAGCGTTTTCGCTTGGCTGAATTGTGTGGGAGAATGTGAGCTAAATCGAATGGCTATAATTGGAGCGGACTGCAATCTTATCGTTCTTCTGTATTAGCACATTAGTGATGTCGCCCCTTATCTCTGCGTAAATAGTTGTATTCCGCCGCTTACCTCATTTCCCAAACATTTCAATTAATTGCTGTAGGAATTTTCAAAAGAGCGCGCCCAAAAGCGGCCTCTGGTGGCTGCTGAGGGAACCATAACGGCATGTCAGACCGGACACGTCACAGGCCATCAGGCCAAATCAAGCCAATAATTATGTTTATTTAAATCAGTCCATCATAAAAAAAATCTAATTATTAAAACAGGGTTGCTTAATTACAAGTAACCTTTTAATTTTATACACCTCCTGTACCATCATGCAAAACTGCAATGCTGTCATACTTTTTCTCTGTCTGAACGTGGCTGGCCGCCCGAGCAGCCGCCATTTCCGTAGCGTGCGAGCGAGACGACTAGCTGGCGCATCGCCGCGATGCCAGGGCAGCACGCGTGCTTGCGAGCGAGACGAATAGCTGCTGACGCCGAGCACGGCTGCAAAACATACGCATTTTTAACCCTAAAAAATACAGCACCGAGACTTTAGTACAGTCAAAGTGACGCCGCGACAACCCAGAACGAAGCGAGACGAGAATTGAAAACCGATAGAGATTGTTGTTTCTGGTGCACAATTGCTGTGTGGCTGTCCGTAAAAATAGCCAGCGCGAGTAACGCCATCGAAGGAGCCCAGCCCAGTGCCCCGCAAAAGCGCCGTTCGTCGTAATCGCCGAATAACAGAAAAGAGCGGCTTGCAGTTGCGCGTGTTGCGCCCAAAAGATTTCGTTTCGCAGACGACAGCGAAGACTCCGGCAGCCCCACCACGGCCACGGCGTGCTCCCGGCACAATGAACAACCAATTGAACCCGGCCACCTACCGTAAGTTCAACAATCTGCTCAATAGCGGAGCAGTCACCGTTACCGGTCCCAGTCAGCCGCGCATCCTCAAGACGACGCGTCTCGTAGTGCCCGGCGGGGGCGGGGGCGGCGTCGCCAGTGCCTCCGCCGGCGGATCCCTGGCCCAGCAGCAGCAGGCGGGTGATGCGGACGCGGGCATCGGCGTCGGCGCCCTGGTCACGCGATGCTACATCTGCGATGAGCGCTGCGAGCCGCAGACGTCGCTCACCGAGATGACCACCACCCACACCGCCACCAAGTTCCCCAACAAACTGGCCCAGCTAGTGGGCGAGGGCTTCTTCGTGATTGTCTGCGGCGAGGATTACGTGTGCTCGCGCTGCACCAACCTGGTCAACTACTATGACCGGCTGGAGAATGACGTCGAGCGCGTAAAGACGAACCTGATCAGTCTGCTGAACAAGAAGTATGCCATTAACGAAGATGTGGGGGGCCTGGAGGCAAGTCCGCCGCTGAAAATGCAGAAGATGGCCACGGGCGCCGCCAATCGGTCCCTTGAGGAGAGCCCGGATGCATTACGGACACGCAAGGTCGTGCCAGGCACTCCAGGTAAGTCCGCAACTTAGGCCAATTCCAATTCCTAGCTAATTCTCATTATTTCGCAGTGGGCGCAGCCAAGATCGCTCCCGGAACGCCCCAGAGCAGCGCACAGGGCACACAGACGGTGCAGCGCAAGGCCACCAAAATCTACAAGTGCACATCGTGCGACTACAAAACCTCGGACATGCGGTTGTTCAACACGCATTACGAGACCTGCAAACAGCAGACGTTCCAGTGCAAGACCTGCCGCAAGATCTTCCCGCACTTTGGGGCCATGAAGCAGCACATGGTGCGCGACCACAACACCGCCATGGACAACACCTGCGCCATGTGCCACATTAACTTCGTGAACGAGGCCAGCTTGCGCAAGCACATGGAGACCAACCATGCCACCAATGTTCTGGTGACCAGCACCACCACCATACCGGCGGCCGCTGCCCCGGTGGCTGCTGCAGCAGCTGCAGCTGCTGCCGCCGCTTCCGAGAACCTGAACGTGTCTGCCGCCTCGCTGTATACGTGCAACCATTGCCAGTTCAAGTCCACGGACAAGAGCGTCCTGGACGAGCATATGCGCAAGCATGTCGCCGGCAAGCCAAAGCCATTCAAGTGCCGTCTGTGCTCGCAGCGTTTCGAGACGCGCGAGGCAGCCACTGTGCACGCCAAGCAGCATCAGACCAACTTCTTCAAGTGCGGAACTTGCTCGATGACCTTCCCCAAGCGTGAGCTGCTCGTCAAGCACTTCGAGGTCCATCAGAATCCGTCCGGGGCGGCGGTCTCTCCCAAGCCGGCTGTTAGCCAGAACTTGAACACCCAGAAGCTGCTCCAGGAGACCATTGACGAGGCATTGAGCGATACCGTGCCGGCTTCCGCAGCCGGAGGCGCTGCAGCTGTTGTGGCTGCCGGCGAGGCGGAGAACAACATTCGGTTCTTCTCGTGCAGCATTTGTTCACTGACCTTCATCCAGGAGACGTACTACAACCATCATATGGAGACCCATAGGCGTGACAAGAAGGGCACTTCGGCAGGAGGATCTGGAGGTTTGAATTCGGCAGCCGCGGCTCTACTTAGTGACGAGCCCGGCGAGGCAGCAGGCAAGGCCGCCGAGGAAGGCGGCGAGCAGAGCGCCGAGGCAGACATTGAGAGCTTGTTCGAGAAACTACACTCGGACAAGAACGAGAGCGGCGAGGCGAGCAAAGCAGGTAGTAAGGGCGGCGAAATGGTCATCACTTCGCAGGAGGGCAGCGGCGGCATTACCTTCAACATAACCATACCGCAGCCGGACGGCGACCAGTCGCAGAAGGATTCACCCAGTGCCACAGCTCCAGTCTCGGTTAGCATTGACATGCCGAATCTGGATCAAGCCGAAGACGAGTCCCAATCGCAGGGCAGCACCGACGTTAAACGCGGCGAGAGCGGAGACAACGCCTCCGCCGACAGCAAGTCCAATGCAGCTCCCGTTTCCATGCCGAGTCTCGACGATGACAACGAGGCGGCCGCTGCTGAAGCTGAGGCCACAGAGGAAACCAAGCCGGCCGGTAAAGCCGGTCAGGAGAAGTCAAAGGCCAAGCCTGAGGAGAAATCGGGCAAGGAGAAGGAGGCCGCCACCGCCGCTGCTGCCGAAGACTTGCAGCCAGCAGGAGAGGAATCCGAATCAAAACGTGAAGCTACGGATACGCCCACAACCGAGTCGGAGGCCGCTGCCGCGACTGCGGAAGGTGCTGAATCCGTCGAGGGCGAGGTGACTGCCGGCAACGGTGGCGAGGGAGAGGCTGGCGAAGCTGCCGGTGGCGAGCAGCAAGTGGCAATGGAGCTGGACGAGGCCATGCAGGCACAAGTAGACGGCGGACAGATCAAGTTCATTGTCAATGAGAACGGTCATTTGCTCCAGCTGGACAATCACATCCTGACCGACGCCGAGGGCAACCAGATCATTGTGCAGGATCCCGAGCAGATCCAGCAGCTGCTGCAGAGCGTGGGAGTCCTGCAGTCCGGTGAGGGACTAGAAGGTGAAACCCTACAGATGATGACAGACGGCAGTGGCCAGATGGTGCTCGTCCATGGCGACAACAACGAGCAGCAGCTGATCGACGCCTCGCTGCTCAACTCCGAGGGGCAGCTGATCATCCAGCAGGGCCAGGATGGCGAGGAGGGCGCCCATGTCATCAGCGAGGATGGCACCCGCATACCGGTGTCCGTGTCATACACGGAAGATGGCCAACCGATCGTACAAGTCCAGCAGCAAGTCCTAGAGGCGGCGCAACAGGCGGCGGCAGCGGCAGCCAGCGGATCCGGCAGCGCCGACGAAAAGGACTCGGCGTCCGCAACGGCCGGCGAAGAAGTGCAAGTATCGGAGGCATCCAGCGCCACGGCATCAACCACCGTAGTGGCCACCAGCACAGCTAGCAGCAGTGGCGCAGCCTCCGGCGGCAGCTACTTCGCTCTGGAGGAGTTTGCGGAGGCGAAGGCCGACTAGGACTGGCCCTAGGAGAGGGGCCGTGACCATTACACTATCCTGGCAAGCGACGAGGACTGGTGAGTGTGTGCTAAATCATCCCCTGAAAGACTGATGTGTAATCTGACCTCTTCGTTGCAGGTTTTAGCTGTGGGCGCCAAAGGTCTCGGGAGGAATACGACGATGATTATGTTTAAAAATACAAACACCACAACACACAAATACACAATTACACCTAATAAAATCGATTGAAAAACAATAATGCCTCTTGCGAACCCCTGAACTTGTCGTGTTAGGTGAAGGCCTCTTGTAACCCCCAGACAGTACACAGCACACACACCCAGAAATATATAACTAGATATATGAATACGTCGAGCAACTTGAAATATATGATTGTAACAATAAGCAAATGCGAAACCGAGCGAACATCAATTTCATGTCTCTGTTTACTTTGTGTGTTGTGATCTTTGGAATTCGGCATGCATGTAAATCAATTCAGATAAGACAACTAAACACGGCGACGGTGAATATAGATGGCTCATAAGTCAGACAGTAACCCCAGAGTTTACATAATGTCACCATCAATTCGAGCATTCGTTTGTTTGCCGCCTCTAGCGTGGGGGCATCGACCTCTAAAAGTAGATTAGTGAGTTGTCCAGCCCGAGAGGGTCTCTAAAAATTCATATTTTTCATTATACCCAAACTTTCGACTCGTTCTTAATTACCCGACACCTGCTGGCCGACTATTGATGTGCATTTAAATTCGGTAGGTAGTTGATTAATAAGATTTAATACTTTGTTAGAAGCTAAACTCCCAGCGGTGGCATTAAAGCAGTTTAGCCTGTCGTTAAAGCCTTATGAATGCTCGTTCCGATCCATAAATCAGCGGCACCGTTGGTATTTCGAGTCCGAGACTCACTGCAACCTGAACCGGCTCGGCACGTGGACGAGATTCCACACAATCATCAGATAGAACGCACCACTAATGTTTCTTTGATAGTTTCGGGGATCTGGGAATCTCTCACGGGGACGGAGACAAATGGCCGGTCTTCGCCTGCCGGTTGTCGCCCATTCATCAAACTCTCGAGCATGCCTAATGGCGCTGTTGAGAGCGCCAGATCGGATAGTCGAACCCCAATATGAATAATTCATATTTATGCTAAGCAAGCGGGAATGGGGGATATTCTGGCCACCTACTGGCGGATCACATGCAGCGGCAGCAGTTCATTTACACGGTGTGAACTCGAACTAATCTCTTGGTGATATATGCATAGGCTTCCCAAGGCCGGAACCAAATTGGGGGATTAATTTGAGGCGCGCATCAATCAGCAACTTGTTTCGGTGACATTAAACGGTGTCAACTCAATTTGGTTTATTAGTCTGGTTACATAAAGTCGCTCTTGGCGGAGACTCCGACGCGGTCAATATTATGCAACGGCCTTAATTAGGCGACCACATGCAAATGAATCGGCGACAGGCGGCAATCTTCTCGGGTATTATTGCTCGAAAAGCGAAAGCCGTTCTTAAAGACAAGGTCGCGCCAACCTGAGGCGGAGATCGTCGATCGGAGATTGCTGTGGAATAGCATGACATTTTCTTAAACAAAAAGAAGCCAGGCCAAAAGTGAGCTGCTGATGAAAGGTGACATTTGCTGGATCATTAGCATAGAAAACATGATTTCGACCAGTTATGCAGCGCATAAATCTTAGATTATTTTGCAACAAATTTTTAAAATATTTTCTAAGCAACGTTCTCGGTTTCTACACTGTGGGAAAAAGCGCTAAAGAGTTTATTGTGGCTTATATTGTCAGAATAAGCTATTTTCTATAGTTTTAAAAGCATTTCGTTATTTTAAAATATATATACATATATAAATTAGGCATTACTTACAGTCCTTGAGTTCTCGAAACCTTCTTATAGAGCATTCACCTATCTCTGGGCTATCTTCTGAGTTTAATTTTCCCCTAAAAACATTTACTAAAGAATTCCAGCGTGTTGCTTTACCAGGTTCCGTATATTTTTGTACGACTTTTAATTGTTATTTATTATTTGAACTTCCTTCCTACAGATAAACATTCCGGACGTCCAGAACGCTGCTCAATTAAACCTAGTACTTTATTTATATTTCTAGAATATTTATTGGCTTGCTATATATTTTGGCATGATTGTGTTGCTGGCGTTTCGCTGGTTCCATTTGCATGGGGAAACGATAAACATAAATACGAAATTTAAATATTCCCCAACTGTAATCGACGGCTTTTTACGCGGCGAAATATAATTGCTGTTTTACCAGCGTCGCGACTTGCGCTCGTCCACCGGCGGATGCGTGGCGATGTACTCCAACTGGCGGATTACATGCAGCGGAATGGCCGGAATCTGGTCTCCGGTGGGCTGGTAGCCATTGGCATCGGCCACGTACGAGAAGGTCACCGGAATGCCCTCGAGGGACACGTACTGAACCACACCCACGGCTCCATTCTCGTTTCCAGCCCCCTTAGTGGTAATCCCATTCGTGGTCTGAAACTCGAAGCTGTAGTGACCGGCCGGGTTGGGCGGGTTATTGCGGTAGTAGATGGTTCTGGCCGTGGATGTGGCGGCGCCGGCCAGGCAGTGATGCAGGTGGGAAAGGGCCAGGAACACCACAAGCTGCTCGGGCGGTTCGGGGATGGATTAATGGAGGCAACTCACACAACAAGACATCGCACAAACCTTGCCGAACGACATCATCTTGTCCCAATTAAAATTATTCCAACTGTTTGTTTTTACGGTCCGTCGGAGAATCTTGAACCTGAAACCGAAAGCGAACCTGAATCGAAATCCGAATCCGAGCTAAGTCCGTTATAATCAGCAGCAACTGCGACGCGATCTGCTGCGCTTGAAAGTTCATTTGAAACTGGCCAAAAAACATTTGGGTTGGTCCAAAAGGAGGAAGCTTTTGATTTCAAGAGGGGAAGCTCGTGCCAAATGCCGAGCTCTCTGGGAACAGTTCTCGGAATGCCAGACGAGGAAGCGAAGCTGCTCCACAGCATAGCTACCGGGATCACTGCAGCCGCAGCATCTACATACCGCCATCGTCCAGCTCCAAAACGACAAGTTCGAAGAGCCCGGGAATTGATTTATATTGATTTTGTGCTAATGCAGGCCATTATCGCCTGACAATGAAGTTGTTTTGGAATCGGATTTGGATTTTTCGGGGTCCATTTGTAGGTGTGCCTGCATAGCAGGCCCAAATGAAATCGAAAGCTATGCACAGTGGTTCGCGTTCATGAATCACAGGCTACGAGCTTTGGAGATTCCGCGGCGACTGACAAATCGTTGCATTTAGCCATTAATTTATTATAATCAAATTCTATTTTCGGCTGCTGTAAAAGGTCACGGTTGAACTCGAGCCTTAACTAAAAAGCCAATACCAAATATATTAATTTGATTTAATGAGGCGTGCTAAATATGCATATAATAAGTCAATTTTGATTATTCCATTAGGTTTTTGCGATTTTAAGCGAAACTGGAAATGCGAAATGTTCGATGATTCGGGTTTTGATCTGAGAGAAATAACTCCTGTTCTGCTCGTGGGGAAAGGGTCTTGCATTTTTAAGACCCCTTCGCACCAGTGTGCGGAATGTGGAGCTATGCAGACCTAGACCTTGCACGACTTGATTTGCATAGCCCCGGGGCTTTACAAGTCGCCGCCGGCCCGTCAAGGTGCCGATCTGCAGAATCAATCAGTCCATCAATCAGAATCCGTGAGAGCCGCCTGCTGCCTAATGACACTTGCTTTGTGTTTGTTTGCCTCTCTAACTATTTGTTAATTAAGAAACAACGCCTCTGTGGGCCCGGAGATTTACATAGCAAAGGGGGCACTCGCCGGAGATGAAAGCATGAAGCGAAAATAATCTTCGGCTAATTTTCGGACATAAATCTTCAAGTCAAACAAGTCAACGACGAGATCTTTTCGCGGACAACATTAATTAAGTAACACAAATCGACGCCAAATAGTTTAGCCTTAGAATCGCTTGCGAAACACGCAAACACGAAAAACTAGAAAACCGGAGACCAAACTGAAAGCCAACAACTGCCTTATCCAGTTCTCCTTCTGCCAGCCGACGATGATCGTCTTCTCCGGCCGCGATGCGTGTGTGAACTATTAGAGATAGTTGCTGCTGCTGGCCGCAGAGTCATCCTCCCCGGCTCCCCCTGGGGCGCTTCTCACACTTTGCTGTTGAGAATGTTCCGACGACATTACCATAAACATAATGTATGCCTCTGCAGCCCCCACTCAAGTGGAGCAGAAACAAAAGACTGAGGCAACGAACTCGATGCGACCGAGACTCAGAATCAGTCTTTCTTGGAACCTGTAAAGCCGTAGAACAGCGACACACACGGAACTGTTTCCGTTCAGCCTGATTAACAAATCAAAGATCGTTAAATATACTTCTGTTAATCCAAATTCCTAGCTAGCCAGCTTCTTATACTTTTGATGGCCTATTTTCTGTGATTTTATCGCATTCGCTGTGATTTTAATAGCCATAATTTGCATTCGCTTCACAACATGAAAAGGCTTTAAAAGTTATATTAATAATTTTTATGCTGCTGCCTCTCAGAACACGCTGGGCGGGAGCCGAATGCTTCCGTGTTGGGACCCCAGGTGGTACATTGTACGTTCCATCATCGCGGGTTTTGTGTAGAAAAGTGTATTTACACACTTTTACTTAGCGGCTACACACTAAACATTAATCTATTTCCATTTAAATGAGCTAAACAAGTTCTGTGATTAATTTGCGACAAAATAAACAACAAACTGGAAGAAATGCAATAAGCAACGGCGACACAAACTTGTATTTTTAATTCCATCCAATCTGTCCGAGTTTATTGCCTTCCGCTGCAGACCGACCATAAAGATGTACAGATCGGAACCTCCCGCCATCATAAATTCAAGACGAAATTAGCAGCGGATCTTGAAGAACTCGAGCTACTTAGCACTTTATGGTCTCTTTTTCATCAGCTTCTGACGTATGGTGTCATAAAAAATATGAATAGGCAAACAGGGGGCGCCGGATAAACGGAAATGAATCTCTTAACCGACGTGACCTGCCGTCGATATCTAGAATCCACTGGGCAGGGTCTGCCAGATAGATATGGTGGCTATATAGCTATGGCATAAACATAGCATCGCCGCAGAGCAGAGCCCATTTCGGTGGCTAAATACAAAAGATGAAGCCAGCGCGATATTGGCATTTGGTTATGCTTATTAGATTTTCGACGCTTACGCTTTTTGCCCCGCGATGTTTTCCTCGTATAAATCCGAAAACAGCAGCTGGCCGGATTGGCAGTCCGGTGGCTAACTTTGAACCTCGCAGACGTCGCTCCGCAGCGAATCGAACCTTTTACAAGTCGGTATCGGAATCGAATCAAGGAATATATTCGTAGATAATCGTAAATCAAATTCGTTTCCCAACGCCCTCCGCCGAGAGTGTGTGGTGTCATCTTTGTGTGTGCGAAATTATAAACGAGGAAATTCAAATCCGAGAGAAATATGCGATATTTTGTAAGCATCTGTGGCCATGAGCCCATCTGTGTTCCCGATCTGATATCTCTGTGATCTCGGTGGCTGATAAGACCTCTCTTTGGGTTTCAGCTCGTGGGATGGCTGGTGGTCTTGGCCCTGATCATGGTGGTGGAGTTGGACGCCCGCCTGGTGAGGATACGCCGCATCCGGAGACTGGTGGGCGGCGACGAGCGCGATGCCCAGATCACGGACTTCCGGGTGTCGCCACAGGACGACGAGGGTGTGTTTAAGTACGCCTTCAAGACGAGCAACGGCATCGATGTCCAGGCGGCGGGAAATGCCCTGGAGACAATTGGCATCTACAGCTACACCTCGCCGGAGGGCGTACCCATCGAGACGCGCTACATAGCCGACGAGCTGGGCTTCCATGTGGTAGGCCGCCATCTGCCGCAGCCCCCGCCCACGCCGGACTACATCCTGCGATCCCTGGAGTACATTCGCACCCACACGGAGGACGGCAAGCTGAAGCCGCACGTGTTCTGAAATTCCTGGCGGCGCGAGAGCAACTTCAATCCGCATATCCTCATCGAATTGGATGCAAGTGTCCAAGAAGAAGGCTGACCATACCCATAGCACGTACTAATCGCCAACTAACTAAGACATTACCCCCAATCTAAGCTAAGCCAAGATCGTTGCTAGTTGTTGTAAGATCCAAAACTGCGCAAATGTTTCCCCATTGTTCTTGGAGCGCTCGGGACCTTGGGGCGGTTCTGCCTGGGCCATAAATCAACCCATCCGTCGATTCTTCCGCGGCGTGAATTTATGGTATCTGCGACCATAGAGAGCAAACAAAGGCACGCCCAAACACAGACTCCGCGCGATTGACCCCAACGAATTCTGGCTTGTTATCCCATTAACTGCAAACAGCTTTATTTGTCTGCGTCTCTGCCTGTCGTCTGATTAATATTTACGTCTATTCTCAGATATGGAAATTTGAAAACGATTGAAAACTGGATGGAAATGATCCGCGATTCGATGACTTAATAATAAATACGGAAATTTCTTCTCCAAAACAAAAGCGCCGGGGAGCATTTGCAAAGTTTCGAAAAAAAAGTTCGGCTGGCTCGACTTTAAATGCGACTCACACATATTTTTTAAGCGAACCACCAATTAAACCATGCAAATTTGCGAAAACATTTGTCCAACCGAGGTGTGTTTTACTTCTGCGGTAGCCTAAAAGTATACATTTGTTAAACATGTGTTTCTTTTTTTCAGCCAGCTAACAAAACCCAAAGTGACCCACTTCATTAATTAACGTATTAATCGATTGAGACTCACTGTTGGTCAGGTCTTGAACAACTCAATACATTTTGGTCGGAGGATGCCGGTTTAGTCGCTAACAACTTGGCTGAAAATAGACACGAATTCCCGACTAATAAATGACCGGTATTCGGATTGTTTTCTTTTTCTTCCTTAATGCTCTAATTTAAATGTGAATAGGCAACAGAAACTTGGGTTTACTGAACTATAGATCAGGCCCGAAACAACCTAGAGGGCAAGGGAGGCTTTGTCCCACCACATTTTTCTCATATTTGAAATCGATACTGGAGGAAAGGAAAAATTAATGAATCATAAAATAAAAAGTAAGGAAGATATCGATTTATATATTTATACCCTTGCAGGGTATTATAATTTTAGTCAGAAGTTTGCAACGCAGTGAA
>JAEIIJ010019934.1:128439-153854 GCA_018904815.1 Drosophila ogumai | reverse complement strand
TAATTAAAATTATTATTTTTAAATGGTAATAACAATTCTTGAGAACCTTAACATGTTACAAAAGCGCATGTGATTACATTAAGTAAAATCGTTTCAGTTTTTAACTACCTTTGGATTTAATAGTTAATAGTTTAATAAAATTTGTCATAACACATTTATTATTTGTATTTCTTAAAATCGGGATATGTGGTTTACAAACTGCCGAATCGTATCGCAAATAAATGAAAGTCTTGCTGCCAAAATTGGTAACTGGTTGATGCGGCGTCTGGATGCTGTCGTTGTTGTTGTTGCTGCTGCTGCTGCAGCATGTGAGGTTTTTGCTGTTGTTACTGCTTTTGTTGCTGCTGCTGTCACGCAAACGTCAGCGGCCGCAGCCTTAGCCTCCGAATGTCCGAATGTCTTTTTGCCAGCCGATTGCCAGTTGACAAAACATGCGCCTGCGCAGTTTTCGCCTTCGCATGAATATTTTCTTGTGAAAAATCTCAGCTTTGTGTTCGACGATCATCGCGGTTTTTGTGCTAACAGAAGCGTAGTAAGGGTATACCCTTCATTAAAAAAAAATGTGGGAAAAGGTATGTTTTGTAGATTTTATACGCATTTTTTAAAACAGGGATAAATCAATATCCAAAGGATATTTTAAAAAAGCACTTGTTGTTTTTCTTACAAGGATGAAACTCACCACTCACTATATTTTTCTATAAAATATCTTAAAATTTTTTTATTAGCTTTGATTAACACTGGCTTATACAATTCAAACTTCCCTCCGACTACGCCATTGCACTGGGCATGAATAATATCGCAACAAATCGAAAACGAAACGAAAATCAATGAGGAACGCAGTTTGCAATGCCAGCACCAAATGCAGCAGCAGCAGCCGCCACTTGGGCGCTGATCGATCGATCTCTGGAGCATCGGAGGATCGCCTCCGATGGATGGGAACAGCCCGATGACGATGGCTCTGATGGCGTTGAATGGCGACCAGTTGATGTGTGCGTGCCTGGCATTGCGAGAAGATTGCTGCCACGGTTCGAGGTCTTAGCTGGATTCTGCCAGCGAATAGGCCAGGAACTCCCAGCCCCAAAGCTGACCTTGACCCAGCTAAACGCTCGAGTCGCTGGCAACGGTAAAGCCAGGCTCATTGCCTAGACAAACCAGTCTTGCAGTGAGAGAAATATATGTGTGGCTTTATTGATGGAAACAAACAAATACATTTAAAAGAACGGCCAAGGTTAAGTTAGGTTTCAGCTAGCAAAGAATTCTATAGATATATAAAAAATGTATCTTTTATATTAATTTGTGTATATATTTTTCATATTTTCTGGGAAATGTTGTTCTTTTCTCTGCACATATTGAGACCACAACCAATTTGGTTAGAGCGACCTTCTCGTCCCTCTGCCGTCTCAGAAGTTTGCTAGAACTTGGCGGTGGCCTGATTACCATGAAGCCGCGTCTGCCTCGCCTAACGAGCTTGTTGCAAGTTGATTACGTTGATTAGCGACCACCTGCGAATGCCATTTGCCTGCTGCACTCGCAACTCGCAACTCGGGACTCCCGGACTCGCTGTGGAGGGGCTTAGACTGAAAAATAGTTATCGTTTATCGAGGCAACGGCGTGATTAAGCTGGGAGAGAGTCTTTGGGTAATGAATCAGGGGTTATGAGCATTTGTCAAAGTTACTTGGAGGATTTTATGGAAGATTCAGGTTTGCGAGGATGACTTATGTGTGGGAAGATCAGGCAGGGATCTCTCTGGATAATAATCTTTCTGGGTTTAAATACCCAAGAATACTCCAGTTTTGAACTGAGTTTTTATGCTTGAAATCCGAATACCTCCAGTGACATTCCGAAGGCACAGAAAGAAACTTGCGAGTGCCCCCTCATCGGTTAGTCACGTACTGCTCACTCACCGCCCTGCTCATCCAATATCCAATCCCGTTCCCATTCCTTTCTAGGAATGGGCCCAGCCGAAAAAGTGAAACTACAGTTATCTATATTTAAGCCCAACTGCATTTACATGATATCATAAGAAACATCATGAAAATAATGGCGTGTGGCGACTCCAATGAACTCTCCCAGTCAGCGTAACTGTAATCGCCCCGACCCCAAATAAAGGCGCCCGCTTTGATAGTTGTCTTCGAACCCGAGCCGAATCGGGCGATCACGTTGCCGCCAGCCAGAGATCATAATGTAATAATTTTTGGCCAGCCAGCGAACAAGCCTTTGTAGAACAACACGTACGAACAATTAAAATAACCAACCGAGAGCCGCCGCCTCAGTTCGCTTGTTTGTCCGACGTTTTGAGGGCCAAAGAAGGCATCCGAAAAATTACACCTAGACTGAAAAGAGAAACAAATAAATGTCCAGCGGCCAATGGGCCGTAACGTGCGATTTCCATATACGGATTTTGGATTCCGAGTGCACCCCCCACCGACGGAGTCGACTCCAAATGCAGTTGGTTATGAAACTCGGCTGGGGGATTGACGGTTAATTGTGAATTTCCGGTTCATTGCAGGCCCAGGCCCCATTAGCCAGAAGCTTAGCCGAGCTCCGGCTCCATCGACGATCCATTGGGGGACACAAGGTAGTACCGTCACTCGTCAGTCACTTTGTCACTTAGTCAGTGAGTCAATGAAAGCGAAACCCCGCCATATACATGGCCCTGCAATGTGGGTCAGCCTTTTGCATTTGATGAGATTCCTCGATGCCACCAAGAACACTATAAAAACATCAGGCAAATGGAAACTTTTCCCCATCTCCAGTTATATAAGTTTTGCATTCGAGCCTAAAAGTAATCGGGAATGCACACACAACGCACAATGGAGGGAGATATCGTATCAATATTTACACAGAAATTAAGAATTGTCAAAGCCGCAAAGTCCCCGAGAAAAGTTAGTCAGGTGCTCTAATCAATTAAGTCAACGCCGAAAGTATTCCGCGGAGAACACCACCCAGCCAACACCTTGGAACTCCAGTCAGCTGCGGCCACACTCTCCGCTCTGTTCCGTTCAAGGGAACGACGCCTTCACCTTGAAGTACCAGGTTTCCCCCGGATTGGACAAACAAACAATCTCTGGTTCGGGTTCTGGTTCTGGAAATTGCATAACTCCAATTCGGCTAGTTGCCAGCTGATTGCCCATTGGCGAGGTGAGAAGTGATATATTTGTCAGGCGAGAGGGCTAATGTTATTAATAAATATCACGACTATCTAATCGAGAACAGAGCCAATTTTGGTCGAGTGTTTCGATCGTTCATGCGCAGGGGCAATCGATGAACTAACTCCGTGACGCATGCCCCTCCTCCTCCTCCTAGTTGCGCAAGGGCTTCGCCGGAAAGCGACTGAATGTGTAATATAATTAGTTGGTAAATAGACCGTTCTCCAAACAATAATCTGAGACAAACAGAGAGCCCACCGGCAGGCGATAGTACAGGGCGCCGCGAAACTCAAGCCCACCCCAGCTCCTCTATTAGCTCAGCTTTCGCAATGGGATCTATCTACTGGCTGGCATTGCACCCGGTCTTCCAATAAATATTATTCCCAACTCTATATATTTTATTCGCAATCCAACAATCGCCCACAGCAAGCAGCTCTTCCTTCACTCTGACGTCAGTTCGGGTTGGATTTGCAATTAAAATTTGGCAATTGCCAAAACAGAAACCCATTCAGCGGTTCTCACAATTTTTATCAGCCTGCCGAGGGGCGTTGGACACTTCCGATCAATTGACGTATACGAGAGCTGGAGAGGATCGCTGGCAGGTGCGTCGGCCGAGATAAACAATAGCCCGAGAACCGAGCCCGTCAAAAGTAGCTGCCTTTTTATCCGTTCATAAACAAGCGGATACTTTATTTTTGATCCACGGGATACCCAGTAAGCGAACGGGGATATAAACAGGGAAAATTAACTACATCAGCTGGCTCTATTCTCATTTTTCCACGTTTTACTTTATTAACAATAAATAACAATTCAGCTTGATTCTAAATAAATATTTATAACTGCTGCGGATTACTCAGCTTTTAAGCGGGGTTAACATTAGTTTTCTGCTAGAAATTAGAAAGATACTTCCTATAAAATACATCTATTATTATTTTAGCTTAAATAATATTTCTGAAATTTAGCATCAAAAGTTAGCTTAAAAATATTATGTCTTGAAAAGGAAAATTACACTAAATTAGAAACCTTAATATTTGTATTGCTCCCTTTTTAGGATTTCTAGTATTAAAAACTTAAAATCCTAAAGATTTCTGTACAAGTTCATTAAAAATTTTATGATTTTCTCCCTCCAGGTCATCGCCCAGTCGAATTATTAGCACTTTTTTGGTCAAAAGGTAAGCAAATAGCAGACCTGGCTGCTGGCATTCAGTTTTAAACGATTAAAGAAAAAGTTTCGGGTGTGCGAGTGCGAATATTTAAATGGTGAGATAATGATGTTGTTCCGCCACCCCAATCCCTTACTCTTCGAATAACATATAAATATAAATTTATGTAGTACATATACATTTGTGAAATGGAAATTCGTTTAATTAGCATTCATGTAAAATGGTTTAAGGGCTTCGGGCTTCGACTTCGGCCAAAAGCTCTGCCGAAATGAGGGTTTCGAGCGGGGTGATATCACCTGGAAGAGTCCGCCCAATCGAGAACAAACACCGATAGCGATAAGATAAAATCAAACTCAAATATTTAACATTGGTATTAACACAAGTTTTGCCACTCAGCTGCCTGAAAGGCACACACATAGGAACACTCGTAGAAATCTGTAAATGTGATCGTGGGCTCCCCCCTGAAGTTCACTCGATTCATTCACGAATGAACACTACGTTAACTTTGACCCACAAACCCAATAAAACGTAAACAAAACCCACCCACGCATTAACTCGGAATTGTGGGAGTTTCACCTGGAGTTTTCTCCACCTGGGCTTAATTGGCTTTTGCCAAAAAGAGACAAAACGCAGAAACGTAAAGTGTGTATTTATCGGGTGGCGGAAAAGAATATTCAGAGTGATAAGATATAAGCGAACTCACGATAAAAACGCCAGAGTTTTATTTTAAAACATACATATGTCGCATTTCTTACAGCAGGAAATGGAAAATGCAAACGTTGTAAAGGAGAATTTAAGTTCATTTCGCACAAACCAAATCGAAAAGTCAGCTCATCAACTGATAACACCGGAGTGCCGTGATAAGCTTTTGCCGGAGAGCGCATAAGCGGCTCTCTTTGAGAGTAATATTTGCAATTAGCAAGCTTTTGCCGATGAATTTCGTAATCCAAACAAAGTTGTGTGCGTTCTAAGGCGCGTGTGCCGCTGGCTATCCACGTGTTTCCTAGTATTACGCTTATATGGCAACGGGTTTTTGGCACTCTCTTTCGAAAAGTATCTTTCTCTTGTTCAGCACTCTCCAGTACACTGAAAAATAGTGGAAGAACTTATTGAAAATTATAAATTTAAAAATAAATGTAAAGGCGTTCATTAAATATATAAAAATTTTATTTGTAAGTAAATGAAAGATATAATTTCACTATTTACCAAAAACTCAAAATATAACTAGGATCTTAAATTAAATACTCTCTGTAATATATAAAAATTACAAAATGTATCTCATAAATTAAAGATATTTATTCCATGTGACAAAGCAATTTCATAAATTCTCAGCTCTTATTCTGCATTATATTTTTAAAAATACATATCTGTATAATGTATCTTTATCTTAAATATACCAACTATTCCTCTTAGTGTAGCTTTCGCTATGGGCTTTTGCTCTCGCGCTCCGGTGAAGTTTGCGGCTCTTGGGAACAGGGGGCTCCGATAGCGTGTCATTCGGTGCTCAGCTCTCTCCGCGAACGGTCGATCCGATCTCCGATCTCCGGTTTACGACCCCCGATTTTCGCCAGGTAACCGAGCTTTTGTTTCGTTCGGGCAACTCCAGTGCCGAGACGTGTTGTCGGGTGCGTGCGCGAATCCAATACGATCCGAAAAGGCAGCGTTCCCAGTTCCCCTCGCCGTCTAGGTAATTAAAAATTATATAGTTTCCGTTGGCACACACTTGTCGTCTGGCCCACACGGCGAACGCAAAATGAACGTAAATGAAAATCATAAAATAAAATGCGAAAACCAAAATCAAACCGCCAGAGAGCTATCAAGACACTTGCATTCGGCGATTTACGAGGCTAAATTGTTTGTGACGCGCCGTTGTTGTTTTCTACCTCATTGTCATCCCCTCTCGGCGTTTTTTTTTGGGCGCTCTCTCTCCCGTTTCAGATACGAATTTTGTATCTTTCCGCTGCTTCCTCTGCTGCTGGGCTCTTTTTTGTTGGGTTTTTGCCCGCCATGCGACACATTCGGTGATAGCGCGGTCTGGGGAATCTCGGCGAGACGCGATCTCCGCCAGTCCAACCGCAAGAGCCCGCTGGGTAGCATCGTGTGTTGAAGGACTCTTCAGTGGCGGGCATCTTCAGTGCTTTCAGAACAAACGACTGTGAAAAATACGTACTCACGCGCGATAGCGCTAAGCAAACACATATCTGATCAAACAAAAGTGCTCTCAAAACTGAAAATAAAGACCGCAGAAAAACAGTGCGAAGAATTCAAGCAATTCTGCGTGTGGTGTGAGTTTGGCTTCAGACTCGGGCCTTGATAAGCCCCCGAATTAATACAAAGCCCAGCAGTCTGCTGGACGTGATAAGTAAACCGAAAAAAAAAACGTTCGAAATTAAACAGCAGCCGCGAGTGTTAATCCAGATAGTAATTCGCAAGGGACTGAACATTCCGCTCGATGTAAAAGGCCAGGGTTCGGGGTCGGGATTTTTGGAACTGAAACTGAAACAAGCTGCCCGCTCACTAGCCTCACTTTTATTACTTATCTCTGGCTTGCATTTGCGGTCTGTGGCAAACTTGACCCTATTTCCCAACTCGGCCGAGTTATATAATTGCCAAAAGTAAGAAAGATACGAGAGCCGGGGATGAGCCAAGCACATAATAAAACGGTTACTCTCTTAACCCCCGGGCGCGGGCACTTAAAGCTACTCGAAGCCCCGATTGCGAACTCAACAGACTACAATATATGTATTTCGAGAGAGGCACGCATTCGCGTGAAATCTCCGCTACCGCTACCTACGCGGGCTGCAACTCAACCCCGATCCGATCTGTCCATATTATGATGTGTATATAGTATTGTTAGTATTTGAGAGCAAACCCACCCGGCTGGCGAGCTTTCGGGGCCCTGCAGCTCGGGAATCGTTTACGTAAATCATTAGAAAACCGCACACGGCGGAGGCAGTAGCCCACCAACCAGGTTGATTCATCCAGAAACGGATAGGACAGCGATCCGAACGATATATTCTTTCCGAGTTTTCACCTTTCCTATTGTGGTTTCCCGCAGCTCGGCGGCACCCACTTGAAACGCCGGGTGAATCACTGGGCCACGAAATGTGTGTATAAAAAGAAATATTAATAATACGCGTACAAACTTTTGCTTGTCAGCTCTAAAAGCAAGCACTCATGCAACGTCACCGCCTAATGAGATTATCAATCAGCTGGAAAGAGATGGGGTGAGAGCATCGATCCCGGGTTGGGAAATCCAAGATCTGCGAAGGTGGAACGGAACTCCCAGTCGCGCCGATTGGAGCCATAAAGCCCGGCTCTTGCGCAATCCTCCTCCGACTAAAGCCAAGGTGCTAATTTCCAGCGCATAATTCACAGAGGTGTGCGAGTGCGAACTGAAAACTGTTTTTCAGGCAATTTCCAGAAATCGGCTTTATGGCCAATAACTCGGCGTTGGCCAGGCAAGCGAAAAAAAGCTGAAGCTCCCGGGCTCATGTTGGTGGTGGGTGCTAATGTCTGTCTATCTATCTGCGAGTGTGTCTCAAACACACTTATCTCTTTCCCCGGGGTTCGTCAGGTTATCGGAAATGCGCGGAATGCCTTTTGCCAAATAATATTCCCCATTTTAAAGTTAGTTAAAAAAAAGCTAAGTTCGTTCTTTATGAATTCTACTCAGTTTGGTGTTTGAATTGGTTTCCTGTTCCCTTTTCCCATTCCTTACTAAAATTTATATATATTTATAGCTTCAGATAAGCACTAGAATACGCTGGAATTTCCTGGTAATTTTTAAACAAATTCATTAACAACTGAACTTGCCTGAAAAACCCCCAATGTTAGCAACCAACCCTGGTCATTTTTCCATGTTTCAAGTTCAATTCCACAAAGATTTTTTGGTTTGTTTTTGGCTCTGCCCGGGTGAGTGATCGCCAAATTGGCGCCCCGCGTCTGGGGTCTCGGCTTTCCTCGTTTTATGTTTCGTCTCGATCCAAGGCAATCCGAGATCGAATGCAGTCAGTCACGTCACCTTCTCACACCCTCGTAGAGCCTAGGCAGTTGGGTGCACTTCGTGGTCCCATTTTTGGTGGATGTGTCAACCTTGTCCCCATTAGATATTGAGGCAATGTTTGCCAAGGGGATGAGCAGCAAATGTGTTTCGATAAGGCGAAACAAGCTGTTATCGAGGCGCAATCAAAACAATATCATTGGGCAACTCCACTGAGAGTGCGGGGAAATGGAAATGCCCCGACATTGGAGTGCTGCATTCCATATATGTAGTATTCTTAATGGACAAGAAAGAGTGGAGTATGGGCCCAAGTTTTTGTCAAACGCAAATGAATGCCCAAAATCCCAGGGCTCAAGTGCACATGACTCTCTGTGTTCTGTGTGCTCTGCGCTTTTTCGGGGTTCGGCCCTATCTATAATTAGCAAATGTCCCGCGATAAGATAAGAACCCGCCGCAGAGATAGTGTGGAAAGCTCTTCGAAATGAAAGGAATTCCGCGACGGGGCATATGGAGAGTTCCGCTGCCGAGAACGATGGAAACTATGACGCAGACTGGCCCAGCGATTGTTTATCCGTTTTTCCGCAATTTCCCTAGCATAAACAACTCTGGGAAATAGTTTCGTTTTGCCGCCCGCTCAAGTTCAACAGCCAAGAAGAGTTCGCCAAGATCTCTCGACATCTGCTTCTCAGATCTGTGGGGCAGGTGGCATTCCAAAGTTCACAGAAGCCAACGAGTTCATCAATGGCAGCTAATTTGCATGTGATGTGATCGGGCATCAAGCGATGACGACCTCGTCTGGAGACTCCAAGATTAGATACATTGTCACATCACTCCAGACCAGTCCGAGACCACTCCAATCCCATCCAATCCAAATCCATTCACAAAACCCGCACAGTGGGCGTTCGCGGATTACGTGACAGTATTTTCGGGCACGTCCCTTGAATAGCAATCAGGTAGCAGGTTGTTGGCTCTTTTGGATCTAGCAAACAACGCCCTGAGAATCGACGGGCTAGTGATTCAGTCAGGCATTTATTGTCCAAGTTTAGGGCTATTTTCAGCCCAGGGAAGCCGTAAATTCTTCACCTTGATGCCTATGATGATCATCGGACTCATCTGCTATCGTCGCTATGAACTCTGCTGACCCTGGGCCAATTTTATGTAAATCTCCTTTTCGCTTTCGTAATTTTGGGCAAAACTTTCACACTTGGCTGACCATTAGGCCGGGCTGGACGGGGATTAGGCAGCTGCAGCAGCTGAGTGACAGCCTGCCGACGAAGCAAAGTTCGTTAAAAGTGTATTTAGACGGCCCGGGCAATTAAGGCTTTAATTGCAAACAATTAAAATCAAAGCCAAGAAATAATTGCACAGATAAATCGAATACGCTCAATGCAAGTCACTCGAGTGAGCTCTCTCGCCGCGGATTCGGTATTCAGTTTTAAGGTTCCATTTCGCATCGAATCGCAGATACTAAAACCCACTTTTATCCGTTTCTTGCAGCTCTGAACTGGCCATTAACCGAGGACGGATCGTATGCATGTCTTATAGAAGGTACGAATTGAGTTGTACACACGCCGCGGATTGGCATTCCCGAAACATGGTCAAGACCAAGCCGGGGGCTGGGGTATTTTTCGGCACTCTAAGCGGGGATCTGGAGAGTCATGCTGCGGCGTCATCGGCGTCGGGCAGAAACCAAACCAGTTCAGTTTGTGTGTGTGTGCGCGCTTGGTGTGTCTGTGGGTGCCGGCCGGCTTCGGATTGTTTCTGCCTGCTTTGCTTGCCAACTGGCCTAGCCGTTTTCGGCTCTAAAAATAAAGCAAGTGGTCATAACTGTCAAATGCCGCTCTCCGCTTTATCGGTCCGCCGTCTCTCCCCCATCTCTCCGTCTTCTGGCCAGTGGCAATGGCCAAGATGCTGGGGCCACTTAAATGGCCGGCAAACGTGCGTGCTCTTAACGTGTCAACTGCCAAACGAAGCCATGAAAAACGGCCGTAAGATCATGCGATCTTTGAATGCATCCACAGCTAACCGCAGGCTAATTTGTCCAAAGGAGTGTCCCAGTCGTGCACTGGCAGAAATTAGAAGGCCACTACAATCTTATTTCTATGTTTAATTTTTATAGAGATTACTTATCCGGATTTATACGAAACAGCTTTCATCAGATACTTTATTGCATCTTAAAGATACAGTTCTTCGAACACCAGTTAGCCTTGTAATTTCCAGTAGATTTCCCAGTAGTTTAATTCATATTTATTAATTAAATTCCAAATGAAATCAGCACCCTTTTAGCTCTCCTAATTAGTTAAATTTTCCCTCAGTGAGCGCACGAATTGATGGCCTGAACTGATGGGCTCTTCTGGCCTGGAATTCGCCTTCTGTGCATCGAAAACAGCAGCAGCAGCCGCCAGTGGGAATGTGAATGGGTTACTGGCCATAATTACACTGCACTACACATGATCAACTCCTGGGAAGGTCAACACTTGCTCTTGATACGAGGCCTCGGGCACAGGGTTTCTGGTTTAAAGGGAAATAACCAAACAGCTGGTGAAATTCACGTTTAAACCAATTCCATTTGTATATATTTTCAAAAACAATTGATGACGAGGCTTCTCAATTGGCCATGCCATATTTTCGTCTATTTTGGCGAAAAATTTCGGCTCGTTTCAGTGACGTCATTGGGCCTTAAATAATATCGTGAAATTTCACAAGCATGGCTATGACATCACCTGACAAACTCAATGAGTTTTGAGTCAGTTTTCCTGTCACAAAGCACCTCTCAGTGATTTGGCATATACCACTTAGAGTATACATTCTGGGAAGTCCGACAAATAATGAGAGTCAACAATTAAATGTAGTTTATGGTGACTGTCAATTTTTAAATTGAATTAAATGCTTAGGATTCCATAGAAGCTGCTCATCGGCGGCATTACTGGCTGTCACTTGTTTACAAACATAATTGAACTTGAACTCGAGATGTGCAGTGTAAATAAACCAGAGAACGACGCCGACAGACGGCGGAATGCATTTTGCAGGTGCAGATTGGCAAATAATTTCTCGCAGGGGGCCTGCTGCCGTGCCCCCCCCTTTGTCAGAGGCGTCATTCCGGCATTTATGGCATGTAGTAAAAATGCCTCTCGGCTAGACACAAAATTGTTTAAGCTAAAGACCGATTTCGGCCATAGATAGAATCGATCGGCGGATCTTCAATTGATTTTTTATGGCGCGACTTGCGGATTTATGGTCGGTATTGGGGCGAATAAATTCGAACTCACCTCGGGCTGTAAGTAATTCCTCGAATTACGCCGTTTGTGCTCGCTTTCAATTTAATCGGAAGCAGAAGCAGAAGCAGAAACAGTCGCAGTGTTAATGAGATGCAATTCGCGCGGGGAAGGTCGGCGCACGAGTCCATTTCAGCGGCGGTTCCGAAAAACGCAGCCCCCACAAAATGCGTTAATTTGTTCAGATACAAATATATATGTGCAGTATATAAATATTGCCAAGTCTGACTTTGGTTGCCAATTTCCTCATCGGATGCCCAAAACGAAAGCGAAAACGAGACCGACGCCGACACTGAAACCGAAACTGAAACTCATGACTTTAGAACGATCTGCAGGGATCTTGTTCGTGTTCGTTTTTTGCCAATTAACGAGAGTGTGGCTATTTACTTAACTCGAACATTAGTATGCACAGCTACAGCATAGATGTGTATCCGTATCTGTATCTGTATCCACACGTAACACTCTATAGCTCGAGTCAGCTAATTATGGCTACGTGGCGCGAGTCCCGCTGAGCTGATTTGATCTCCGAACTAAACTTGTTATTGATAAACCTCAGACAATTATAAGGCATTGATCGGGGGCCAGACTAAATTAACGTGTTTTTAATTGAATGCCAGGAAAGTTCAATGAAAAGTCGGGTCCAGTCATCAGTTCCCGGTTCCTTTCAGCCAAGTGTAGAGAGAGAAAGAGAACTTTTTGCACAAATCACTGTCTGGATCAGTCAACAGAGCAATTACCAATTAATCGCTCAACTTATGACCAGGGAATTATGGGTTTCACAATTACCAAGTAACAAAACAAATAAGCAAAGTCATGGTTGCTATTTGGTTTTTAGATTTATTACTCTAACATAATGTGTTTAAATTTAGAAAAGTAAATAAAACCAAGACATGAGATAACCTCACTAATAATTAAATGAAGCTCCAGGGAATAACATTTGTAAAAATTGTGAATGTCTTCTCCTACTTTATTTCTTTCAATTAGCTTACACATTAATTTTAATTGGGGCACTAATAGTTTTATTTTCTAAATTACTATGGAACCAAGGGAAATCAAGAATAATTAGCCAGGCCCTACAATAATTATTTACTATTAAAATTAAGTGTCTTTCCAAAGACCTTATTATATATGTATTATGCTTTCAATAACAGCCAAGTTTCGGTTCAGAAGAAAATTCATTCATTCAGTTTTCTTCTGTGGCTTTTCCCATTGCGATCTCATCTACTCGGCCTTCGGTCACACCTATGGCCACTGACAGAAACACTCATCCCAACTGGCGTTTGGCACTAATCAGAATCAACACTCGTTGACACCCAGGTCCATCATCAATTTCCCCTGTGTGTGTGCTGAGATTTAAGATTTAAGTTTGTGCCATGGGGCGTGGGTGTCGAATGTTTGCACAGATTGCAAGAGGAAGCCCGAAAATAAAAAGAAAATAAATTGGGAATGGGAATGAGAATGGGAATGTATTTTTAAGGCTGCCTTTCTCTTTCGTCGGGGTTTTTTTTTTTTCTGGTCTCTGTTTATTTTGAGAATTCCCTGCAACTGTTTCGAACCTGAGACTGAGAGGGAGAGAATAATGTATTCGAATGTCGAGATTCTTTGCGCCCTGATTCCCCGTCAGCGAGCACATTTTCTGGCCGCCTGCCCAGAAAAGATCAGCCGACAGCTGATAGTCGCTGATTTCGTAGGTCAAGTTCAAGTGTAAGATGTGCGTACGGCCTTATTCCTGCACGGGATTATCAGCGGAACGGGGACTACGCGGCGTATACGCAACACTGGGCCAGAGGGCCAGCTTATGTATGTGGAGCTGGTACATTGACTCCGGTTTTTGTGCCTCGCTTTCTGGTCTGGCCAACACAACGCCCCAACACGTTTTGCATAATTCACATAATTTCAGCTTACGCCCTGCACTTTTTCCCCTCGATTTTGGGGCTCATATTTTGGTTATGCAGGGCCCCGGTGATTGGTTTTCTCTCGCTTCGTGGAAATCAATTAAACACTGGCTGCTCGGGCTCCGTTAAAAGTCGAAAAGACGAAAGAGAACGGCTGCGAACCTGAATATGGGAAAGAGTTTTTCAGGTTACGCCAGAATTTAGGCTCATTTGCACTTGATTGAACAGTTGAATTGCAAAATGCTTAAATGGCTTTTTATTGATAATGTTGACGGCGGACTCCGCGGGCAATGTGGGTCATTATGCATGGAACTGCACCGCACATACGCGAATCTATATATAAGTCTAAGTATATATATCAGTCGATCTGTCACCCGCCCGTCGGAGTCAGTCGGGAATTAGAATATGCTAATTTGTCTTTCCATTGCCGCCGACGACCTGCTGACTCTTGAATGGGCATTGTGAGCACTGTGAATGGAGCTGCGAGATCTGTGAGCCGAGCACTCTGTGCTGGCCAAATCCAATGGCCCGACTGACTCACAAGCCTTGGCTTAGACGTCATCTCTGTCTGTTGGCGGTTTTGCCGCTTTTTTCCCTGGCCTAATGCGGTCAACACATTAACGTTTGCGGCAGCCTCAGACCCGCTCCACTCGGCGTCGTCTTGGCCCGGCAAAATGCCCAAATCACCTGATGTTTTAATTGCCTGGCGTCATCAGTTTTTTCTCCGTTTCTGCTGTATTTTGCAGAGAAAGAGAAATGAATATGGAAATGGAAAGAAATGTGGCGAATTTGTAGAAGGTTCAATAGAAAAGTGGTCTGTATAAGCAAAGCGTTTCTTATGCTAAACGAGGCCACTCTAAATCCACATCTAGCTGCAGTTTGCTCGAAAATAGAGCTTATTTTAATACAAGTATATACATAAATTTATATGGCCAAACAAAGGCCCAAACAAACACTTTCATTTCATCATTGTGGCTGCGGCGCGAGCGTCGGCTAATTGAAATGTATAAAAAAGATTTGCACAAATCTAAAAATACCCATATATAACAATTTATTTCGCTGGCGATCGCAGCATGACGTGATTTAATTTTTTCACATTTTTCGTGGCGTTGTGTGTTCTTTTATTGTATTTATTTTTTGTTCGAACGAGTTGAGGAGGAACAGAGGGAGATCTTTTTATTCCAGTTGAACTCTTTAGATTTTACCCGTCTCCGTCTCTGTCAAGGTTGAACATTTGTCATCGTTTAAGATTTCGCCGCTGTCTGGCGCTGATTTCTTCCAATTTGCAAACTTAGAATACTAAGTTGGTCGCCATTAAGTGGGCATTTGGTGGATGTTTTAGGGCCCCCCTCCCAGTTCCCGCCCCTCTCTAATTCCCACTTCCTGTCGCCACAACATCAAAAGGCTCTTGTGTGTAGTCTATGCCCGTCTGAAAGTAATTAACCAAGTCCCGTGATCGAATTATGATATCAGCCCCCAGATTGCAGATCTCAGAGAGCAGAGCAGAGCAGAGCGAAGATTTTAGCAAAAGGCAATTAACCGCATTGATTGCATTTTGGCCGCAACAGGTGGCAGCTGCAAATTACGAATTCAGCAATTGACAGATTTTGATAAATGTCCAGGTGAAAGTTCCGTTTATGCCGAAGCATCCCCGTCGCACTGGCAATCGCGGCAATTTGTCAACACCAAAGCCAAAAGAAGACATGGCCGGGTGCCTGTTTAGCCAAAAGAAGTGACACAATTGCTGTAAACCACTTTTCTCATGTGTCGTCGCCGAGCCGTGGCCGTGCCTCGCATGAACATAATGACACTGACCTTGGGCTCTGGCTCCCCCTCTCGGAGTCTGCAACTCTGCGGAGATTTATTTTTTGCCGGTCGTGTGACGCCTCATTTCCAGTTGGCATTTTCTGCGCCCGATCCCTAGACCCATTCCAATCCCTCAATTACTTGCCCAGCAGCAGCTGCAGATCTGCATGCTTCAGGGTTGTGACCATTTCCAATTTGCAGCCTCATTGCTTCGAAAATAGGGCGGAAAAGGGGCAAAGGAAAAAAGGGAATCCCCGTTGGGAGACACGTGCAGCAAAGGGGGAAACTACTAGGAGGTGGGATCTCAGCATCAACCCTTGCCAGATCAGTGGCAATTTCAGCTTGCTACTTGCATGCAAATATAGTCCGCAACTGTTGAATAATTCAGATCCGCGTTACAAATTGCAAATTTAGCTGGCTGAGCCACTCACTGAGACTACCCGGCATCTTTTCTAGATCTCGTCTATCGCATGATTAGGATTGGGCATCGCCATTGTGCCGCACAGAGAGAGAAATCTATTATTATTCACATATTATAATAATTTATTAATATGCATAGGGGTAATATAAATAATTAAACAGCTCTTAATTTGGAGTATATTAAAAGTTGGAAAATTATATTTGAAAATTGGTCGCGAGTAAATTTATGTTTAATTTATTATTTATATAACAAAATCCATTGCTTAAACTCTCGAAAGTATTTTTTTTAATAAAATAGTATTACGTTTGTTGAGGTTCATAGTTTAAGCAGGGCTTAGCTGGCAAAATATCATTAAATTAAAATCATTGACTTCAAGTTTACTGCCTTAAAATATAATTAAGTTTTATATATAACAAGGCAATTAATAAAAAATTTACATAAATTAATCTGAGCTTTGTATTTGTGAGAGAAATATATTCTTTTCTTTTTAAATATATTAGCTTAACTAATCAACTTTCTGTGTCTGTGCAAATTAATAATATGAGATCTGGTTTTTTGATTTGGATTTGTTCCTTCTTGACCCAAACCTTTTTTATTTGTTTTTTTCTTAATAATACTTATTAAATTTTAAGGAAAAATTCTCATACAATTCTTAAAAAAAACCTTATAAAATGTTCAAGAAAAGTACTTATACAGTTTTAAAGAAAAATTAAATATAAATAACTTAACTTTTTAAGAAAAATAATGATACAATCTTTAAGAGAAATACTTATAAAACATTTAAGATAAAGTTACAACATTTTTAAGAAAAATACTTATTAAATTTTTAAGAAAAACACTTATAAAAAAATGTAATATAAATAACTAATTTCTTTGGAGATTTTCGGTTTCCCAGAATCAGGCTTCCGATTATACATAAATCTTTACCGCGAATACATTACGATTTTGCTCCGTGCACGCCAACGTTCATTTTTTGCGGTCAGAGGCTGAGGGCCTCGTCTTATCAGTGGAAGAGCGGGGGAAACTGTTGCTGCGTGGCCGGAGGGGGGTGGGTTCCAAGCGAGCGCCAGTTGCACTTAAATTGCATCCACGAGACAGCCGTCAATCAGTTTGCGTAGCGTGGCTCGTGGAAGGCGGCCAATGGACGTTCGCAATCCGAAGATTCGGATTAAAAGCGGGCCGCTGGCAATCTGCTCTGATTAAGCGAGTGCGGCGAGTGCAAGTGCCCAAGGCCCTCTCCGCCTTCGATTCTACCCAATTCTGCCAGAAGACTGACTCACTCTGCGGTGGCTTTTCAAAGGGATTGGCGCTGATGGTGGGTCAGGTGCCTGCCTCGACTGCTGATGTCACGGAACGAAGGGGTGAAATATTAATTAGCCTTCGCAAAGATAGCGTCAAATACAGAGGTGATAGCTGAATCTGACACCGATAACCACTGCCGATAAGGCTGGGGGAAGGAGAAAGACAGAGAGAGCTCTGGAAGATGGTAGAAAACCAGCGGGGATGACGCAACCAGTGACGATGACAAGTTGCCAGGCGGAGAGATACCATGACGGCCAAAGCTCTGTTAGTTTCCGCTCAAAGGTGTTGCCGTTAGGATCGACCATCTATAGCTTTGGCCGCACACGAAAGAATCAAGTAAAATACTTCCCTGGCACCGAGCTGTTGGGAGAATAGTAATTGCCTCATTTAAGACTTCAAAGTACACTTATCTTCAGCCAGTTTTGCCACTTGAAGAGCCTTGGCTAGCTTGTGATTCATTTATAATGGTTGTCGTTAAGTTTAAAAGTTAAAACCAAAGTTCAATTCTGCGAACTTATTAGTAATTCCCATGTACTTCTTTATATTTATCTAAATTCTTTCTTATTGAAATATGTATTTTGAAATATCAATGTTGATTGTGAATTTCTTGCCTCCATTTCAGTTAAGACACCCAGCGAGGAAGCAAGTAGGATCCACTGCCATCACAGCTCACTCACACAGCACAAGCCAACGCCACAGCCATGGAGCACTCCCACTTTACAGCCTGGCTGGCCCTGCTCCTCTGCGTGGCCGTGGCCGCCACTCCCACTCCTGTCCTGGACTGTCCGGCGGACTGCAGCTGCATCCTGGCCCAGCACACACACAAGCCGCTGTACCACCTGAAGTGCAACAGCACCGCCGGCCTGCGGCTGGCCGAGAAGCCCTTCCAGACCTCAGTGCCCGTGCACTCGCTCGATCTATCCCACTTGGGCCTCACCCGGCTGGGACATGTGCTGGACAAGCTGCCCGAACTGACCTCCGTGGACCTGTCCCACAACGAGCTGTCGGAACTGGGACACCTGAGCAAGGGTCTCAAGCGACTGAACCTAAAGCACAACCTGCTGACCTCCGAGAAGCTGAAGAAGCTGCCCCAGCACCTGCAGGTGCTGAATCTGCAGCACAACCAGATCGGCCAGCTGCCCTTGGAGCTGACCCACATGCACCAGCTGCGCCAGCTGGAGCTCAGCCACAACGCCATCAACTGCTCCTGCCAGACGCTGGAGGTTCGCAACTGGCTGGTGGAACGCATTGTCTACATGGAACACCCGGTGGTGTGCTCCTACCCGCTGGAGTACAAGGGCCGTTCCTGGCTGCAGCTGAAGCAGGGAGAGATCTGCCAGAAGGAGAAGCAGCATTGGTCCGATCTCGATTTGGAGGAGAACGAGTTGATGATGGGCGACCAGCCGGCTGCTGCGTCCGGAGAGCACGAGAACGAGGACGAGCTGGGCAAGGACTTCCTGCCGCTTAGCAAAACTGTCACCTCCAAGAAGGCGCGTTCTCCGCAGGAGCCCCTGCCCGGCGACCAGGTTGAGGGCTCTGGAGACCTCAGCGAGACCAACATGGAACTCTCAATGGCAGTCGAGCCAGAGGCTGCCGGCTCTGAGGTTTCCGAGGCCACCACAAGCAAGCCGGAGAGCATTCAGGACATAGTGGAGGACGAGGAAGACGACGCTGAGGCCTCTGGCAGCGGTGGCGGCTTGCTGATTATCCCCGATCCCTCCAAGGTGAGGATAGCTTCGGACGGGGATCTGGAAGAGGACAAGGAGGCGGAGAGCCCCACATCGCAGGAGAACGATGGCAAGCCACTGGAGGACCCCTTCAACAGCCACATGGGCATCTTCGAGGGTCAGAAGAAGGAGCAAAAACCCGTCGAGGAAGAGCCCATTGTGCCGATTGTGCAGACCAAGCTGGAGGTCACCGATGTCAAGTCCGAGGTGGTCACCGACGGCCCGCTGGACAGCAGCAAGGAGTCCGAGGACGTCCAGACCGCCAGCGTGGGCAAGCGCACGGATGACAGCAGTGCCATCTACTACCTGCTGGCCGTGATCGGCCTGATTGTGGTCGGTCTGGTGCTCTTCGTGGCCATCAAGCGCTGCAAGTACGACAGCAACGCCGCCGCCCGCGATGCCGAGGCCCAGCGCCAGACGGAGCTCCTGGACATGGACAAGAAGCAGCTGGGCAAGCCGCTGCAGAAGAACGGCCATGGCAACGGCCAGGAGCACTCTCCGCTGATTGGGGAGAAGACCAAGCTGGACGAGGCCCAGATAGTGAAGAAGCCCTACGAGAACGGCGACGCCAAGGACGGAGCCAACCAGCAGCCGCTGCTCAATGGCAACGGATCGGCCAATGGCGGCGCCAAGGAGGCCTCCGCTCCCGGAGAGCCCGCTCCCCACGAGTACTACCCCATCAGCCCCCGCTACCCCACTCCCCAGTCGCCGCGTGCCTCCAAGTACGCCCAGCACCAGCAGCCCGCTGCCGAGCAGAACAACAACAACGAGCCGGACGCCGCCTACCTGCCCTCGTCCCCGAAATCCGGCCGCTACTCGCCCGTCTACTCACCGGAGACGGGACGCGTCAAGATCAAGCTGACGGAGACCCCCAAGCCCAAGACCCCCATGCTGGTGACGCGCAGCAAGTCCAATGCCGGCGACATCATCACCACGCCCGTGCCCACTCACCTGTCGGTGCCCGTCAATGGCCACTGATCTGGGCCCAGCAGCCATCAGCTCTCGACACAGCCCGACTCACGACACCACGACTCGCCCCGCGAAAGAGAGGCCTGTCCCGGCAAGCGCTTGACTCGCACTCCTGCGCCTTGGTAATGATGAAAATCCGAGCTCTGAACCAGGCACACTCAGGGGTGTATTCATCACCAGCAACACACATAGCCACGGATGCAGTGCGGCATCCGGCATACGGCATCCGGCATCCAGCGACGACAACAGCAAACTATTCGATTTAAGCACCCAGCTCCCCCCTTAAGTGTAGCCGAGATGTAGTGTCTAGCCATAAGTAAATTAATTACGCCTAAGCATAAATCTAGTGTAATACCAAAGCTAAAACATACAACAGACGACGTCGAGGGAAAGCTGAAAAACTGAAAACTACCGAGTAACTACTACCGAGGAGCTGAGAGACGAACGAAACTCTTTTGGAAAATAAAAATAATAAAAATAATAGTAATATATGCTTTCGGCCTGCTTCTTCTGCATGTGATGTGTACACACCATACTTACTGTATATGTACTTTTATATCCTACCAGAATACTGTAAACTACTTAAGCTCCCTTCTCTTGTGAAATTACAATGTGTTAAATCATTAAATGAGCGACTTTTCAAATATAAATAAATTGTGGGTGTTTTATTTGGAAATCAGCTTTAAATAGGAATAAAATCAAAGATTTTCATCAAGATTAAGAGTAGTTTCAGAAATTCTATAACGCTCTCTAATGGCAAGATTCATTTCTCGTAAACTTATCGTTTGTTTAAATACAAATTCAAATTTGGCGGTTAAATAAATGTTTTATTTATTTAGTCAATACTCAAACCAGAGCTTTCACTCAAACGAGTTCGAATTTGAATCTCAATTTTTCGAAGTTGCCCAACAACCACACAGAGCTTTCACTCAAGAGTCCCATAAGCCCGAGAAAAAACTCCACTCAACACTCGTGGCCATATAAGTGGGTACAGTGTTATGTATTTGTTGTTTCTTGGTGCGTTTAAATAGTCTTATTATGGAAATGCTAACTAACAGGGAAATGGTTCGTATGCGGCGCCTAGAAAAGAGTCTCACGCATGGGTCTGTGCACCCGGCCGTGCTGTTCCGAATCACTAGAAGAGGAGGAGCCATCACCGGCGTTGGCCGCCGTAAAGCTGCCGCTCACCCGTCGGCTGGAGGAGTTCTTTCGCTTCCGGCGCTTGGCCCGCTCCAGGTCGTGCTCCGATTCGGACGGGGATAAACTAGAGCGATTCTCATCAGGCAGGGATCTCAGCTCCGGGGCGTGCAGCTCCTGGAAGTCGCTGGCTATGGTGGACGAGGAGGCCTGCTTCTTGGCCGCACTAAAGTAATCCTCGACGGCGGGATCCAGCTCTAAAACCGGGCTCTGCTGCAGCGTATAGACCTGGGCGCTGACCTTCATGGAGGTCGGCGGTGGGAGGGACTGTGGCTTCTTTGGTTTTCTCTTGGCAAACGGACTGCCCGGCTTGCTAGCCCCGACGTCGTCGTACTCGGGATCCGTGAGGAACTCCACACTGGCGGCTGCCATGTTGACGCGCTTGAAAGGCGGAATTTCGGCAATCTTGGGCTTTCGCTTCGTGTAGGGACTGTTCTCGTAGCTCTGAAAGTTGCCGATCTGCTCGGCGCTCTGCAGGTTCTGGGTTTTAAGGTGGGCGGCCGGGAAGCGCGACTCCTCGATGCTGAAGCGCCGGCTGCCCGACTGGCTGTACTCCATGTAGCCCGTGCGGCGGTAGGGTCCGTACTGCGCTGTGCGCTCCTTGTCCCGATTGGATAGCATCTCCACGCTGCGGAACCGCTGGCGGCTGTCCAGCTGCAGGCTAGAGTCCTCCGCCTCCGACTGGGAGCCCTCGCCCTCGGCATGGGTCTGGGATCGTCTCAGTTTGCGGGAGTTTCGGGCACGCTCTGGTCCTGAGAGGTCCATCATTGACTTGACCGGCCGGACCAGCTTGGGCATCCGAAGGGCATCCTCGTACGAGGGCAGCAGGCTGATCTCCTGCTGCTGCTGATGGATGCTAGGCGTGGCATCTTCCAGGAGGATGCGGTCGTTGAGATCTCGTCTGGTTGGCAGAGGGAATGATATTTATAAGAAATTTTAAATTAATCAGAGGGACTTAAACCCACATGCGTCTTAGCTCATCATCGTTCTCCGCATACTCCCGGTGATTGTCCCTGACCTTGCGCTTCTTCATGTACTTTTGCAGGCAGGCATAGGCCAGGATGAGGCCGCCCAGGAGGAGCAGGGTGATCATGATAATGGACCAGGCCTTCTCACCACCACTGCTGCTCCTGGCATTCTGGATCCACACATCCGCGCACGCAAATTCCCAGAGTTTGTTGTAGAAAATGGCAGGAGCAGCGCAACGCAGGTGATTCTTGTCTTTGATCTGGGATAAACAAGGGTTTATAGTAAAAAAATAACATAGTAATCCAGAGAAAACCCACCTTGGCTGGCTTGGCTGTTAAAAAGTCATAGAACTCCACAAAGAGTGGGTTGTGGCACTCGCAGATCCAGGGATTGTCGCCCAGCCAGAGCTGATCCAGGAACTTGTTGCTGCCAAAGTAATAGGGCGGAATGGGGCTCGTCAGGCGGTTGCCATTCAGATGGAGATCCGCCAGCTCGGGGAACTCCCTGAAGGTGTTGTTCCGCACAGTGGTCAGCCTGCAAAGAGAAGCCAATTATTCTTTTAAACTCTCTATACATGGATAGAAATCACCCACCTGCAGTTGGCCAGGTTCAGTTCCTGCAGCGTCTCCGATCGCATGAAGGTGGGAAAGTCGCTGATCAGATTGTTGGACAAGTCCAGCTTCTGAATAACCGAGAGACTCGACAGGGCAGAGCTCTCGATGGCGGTGATTTCGCACCAGCTCATGTTGATGGTGCGCACCGAGTTGGAGACGATCCGGGTCAGCTTCTGCAGCACGTTCCGGCTGAGATTGAGCTCCACCAGCACGTCGTTGTTGCGGATAAAGTTCCTGTCCAGCCGGGCTATTTCGTTGAAGGCCAGGTTCAGCTGCTTCAGTCTCTTCAGACTGGCGAAGGCATCTTGGCCCAGCAGGCGGAGCACGTTCTGCGAGAGATCCAGCACCTCCAGCATGGTGTTGTTGGCAAAAGTAGTGGCATCGACGGCTCTCAGCAGATTGCCCCGCAGACGCAGCTCCGTGAGCTGGGGCAATCCGTTGAGCTCAATGCTGTCCAGGTTGCAGTAGGACACATCCAGCTTGCGCAGCTCAAAGGTCAACACGGGATCCTCTTCGAGCCCACCAAACTCGAGCTGTGTGTTCCGGGACAAGTTGAGGGCCTCCAGGTGCTGCAGGGAGTCCAGGAAGAAGCCAGACAAGTGCTGAATGCTGCAGTTGCTCAGGTCCAGGCTGCGCAGGCTCCTCGAGGGCAGGGCTGCCATCTGAGTCAGCTGGTTGTTGGCCAGATTGAGGCGTTCCAGATTCGGCAGCTGGTTCATCAGCTGGTCGCCGCCCAGGGCGGAAATACCGCAGGAGGAGAGCTCCAGCTCGGTCAGGGACTGGCTGGTCAGCAGCTCGAAGCTCTCGCCGCTGCCAAAGCTGCTCAAATGGTTGCCATCAAGGCCCAGGCGCTTCAGGCTCGGGGCATACTTAAAGGCCTCGTTGGGGCTGAGGGCCTCCCAGGAGCCTATCGAGTTGTTGGCCATCAGCAGGGTCCTCAGCGAGGTGAACCCAATCAGGGATTTGCCATCCAACGCCGAGATCTGGTTGTTGGAGAGATCCAGGTAGATTAGAGAGTCGATGTCCGCATATTGCGTGGGAAACTGGCCAAACTGGTTGCCTGACAGATCCAGGTGCTCCACGGGAATGCCGTCAAAGTTGGGAAAGGTGTGGAGGCTCCTGCGCGAGCAGTCTGCATACAAACTATCCACCACCCAGGCACAGCGACAGGGCCAGGGACAATTGACGGCCCAGCTGGAGGAGGCTGTGGCCACAAGCAGCAGGCAGACCAGCTCCAGGCCCATCCGCATGGCTGTAAGACAGACGGAGGAGGGTGATTGAATTTAGGCCTACTGCGCAGGCAATTCTTCCATTAGCTTTTTAGCCTTTTCTGTCTCTGGCCGCTGCTTAAACGCAGTTTATAAACTGCGACGATTCCACGGCACTAGTGACGTCACTATCAGCTCGGGCTTTCACAATGTATGACTGAGTATTCACCTGCTGGGTTTTAATCACTCGTATTTCCCCTTTCGAACTGCACTGCACTTATCTTATCTGTTCCCGCGGAGCGGAGGCACAAAAAACTGGAGCAGCCGAAAACAAACGAAAAACACAACGAGTCTAGGCGTAAATAGCGCGGATTTGAGCCAAGGATTCCTATTCTAGAACTGGACTGCCTCTCCGCTGCAGCCACGCCCTCAGCATTGTACGCTCTAAAGGTCAAATTTCTGGAATCCCTTTGGAATTTTAAGTTTACTGCCAAGTTTGGTGACTCTCCGCGCAACTGCTTGTCTAATACTGGGCGACCGAGGAAAATTACTCACCTGCTGGCCGCGGGCAGCGGCGTCCACGGCGACTGATAAGATAAGCCGCTGATAAGCCAGCCGTTAGCATGGGGTAAGTGCGAGTGTGGCAAGGTGAGCGAAAAGTATATTCCCGGGCCAAGTGTGTTGGTTCAAAGCAGAGGAAAATACCAGAAGACAAGCAATTCATTCAGAAAACTTTGAAAAGCTTGTTTTGTAAATAAATTAAATCAAACAATTTTTAAATTGAATCCCACTCTTCCAAATAAGATTCTTCTCTTTAATTTACTAAACACCCTCTCAGCATATGTCAACAAATCAACCGTGAGCACAAGGATATGGCCACAAATGGAGTCGTTTAAGGCTGAATAAACTTGTCACCCGATGAAGTGCAACTGCAGCACAACTGTTGGGAGCTGGAGCTGGAAATCCGGGACACGGGCCAGACGTGGCTGCCTCGTCTCCGACTGGCGCTGATAGGGCATTAAAATTACCCGTTCCGCCGAAGGATTCGGAGTGCAGCTGCGACCTGCAGACACCCGTAACCGGATTTATTGTAATGAAGCGTGAGCAAAACAGAAACGACGCCTCAGACGACAGCGCGATAAAGATGCAGTGCAAAGTGAAGAATAAGAGTAGGACGAACCCAGTCCCTGTCCCATTCCCATTCCCATTGCCATTCCTGGCCAGGAAGCAGGAGCAAATAAAAAACAGGAGTCCCAGCCACTGACGTGTTGACAGCAACATGTTTGCGGCTTGATTACGACGAAAAGCGTTAAGGCAGCAGGAAACAGCACAATCTTAAAAAAACAAGAAAGGAAGCTAACTTCGGCACACCCAAGTTTGTATACCCTTGCAGATTGGTTTTGATATTTATGTTATTAATTATAATGCTGTAAGCACACACATAACAGAGTTTCATAACATTCTACCTATACTTATTGTGTTTACAGTTTGGCAGTTTTTGAGGAAATGGCAATATTTTCATTTTTGGTGAAAAATCGAATTTTCAATAATTCATAACTCAGCCAAAAATGCACTAAATTCAATTCGGAAAACGTTGTTCTGTTCGTTTTTCTACGGTTAACAAATCTGCGTACTTTATTTAATCTTAATATTTGCCTATAATTTTTAATAATAATTTTTTGAAAAGTTAAAGTCAAAATATCAAAAATCTATATA